>CAUYRT010017512.1:0-23052 GCA_963574885.1 Lepilemur ruficaudatus | reverse complement strand
TTTTTTTTTTTTTTTTTTTTTGAGACAGAGTCTCACTCTGCTGCCCGGGCTAGAGTGAGTGCCGTGGCATCAGCCTAGCTCACAGCAACCTCAAACTCCTGGGTTCAAGCAATCCTTCTGCCTCAGCCTCCCAAGTAGCTGGGACTACAGGCATGTGCCACCATGCCCGGCTAATTTTTTTTTCTATATATTTTTTTTTAGTTGGCCAATTAATTTCTTTCTATTTACAGTAGAGACGAGGTCTCGCTCTTGCTCAGGCTGGTTTCAAACTCCTGACCTTGAGCAATCTGCCTGCCTCAGCCTCCCAGAGTGCTAGGATTACAGGCGTGAGCCACCGCGCCCGGCCTAATAACCACCCTCTTGACTAACAAATTTTTGTTTTGATGTGCTAAATTTTCTGTCTTTATCCCAAGAAAACAAAGTTATTAGTGTTTAAAATAGTAAATATATGTTTACATATAATTACATATTTACCACTTTCTTAGGTTCATTATTGCTTCTTGGCATCTTGGAATGCAATTACTGAAATTCAACATAAGTTGTATTCAACATTTATTATTTCAACATCAGGAAACATTTCAATTTCTCATCAGTTTTATCCAGTGTATTAGTTCAGTTGCATTTTTTTTCCTGAAAAGTAAAGATATGAACTCTTGACTTCAATGGCTGACTTGCCCTAATTCATGGTGAAATATTTTCCTTCAACCATCATTGAATGTTTAAGAAAATATTGTGAAAAAAACATTCAAGTCACATTGATTTTTGTAATCAATGTTTTTGTTTTCTACTTTTATTGATAGGTCATTAAGAGCACCATTAAATCACTTTTTACTACATATACTCCTATAGTGTAAGTTTATATAAAATTATAACATACCAATATGGGTTAATTTAAAAAATAATCAATGAGTATATCTGCTGATTATCCTTTTCACATTAGCACATTATAAAAGATATGTATTTATAAAACATGCAATAACAATCCTAATATGATTTCATAGTAGATTGTAGGTCAGATTTTAAATTATTTGCCATCTCATGGTTATTGTGATAACTTTCTGCCACAAAGTACTTTTACATTTTGTAAAAGTACATGCCATGAGCTTTGCTTTAATATCTCTCCACGTAATCCAAAAAAACCAAGAAAAAGTAAAATATGACTTTAAATTTCAAATAAATAAAATGGCTTATATGGTTTAAATTGAGTGTTTTAACAATTGGGGTTTAAAGAGATAAAGATTCACTGCTATCTTGTTGTATAAAGAATCAATGTATAAATACTTCCCTCAAGATCAATGTTATTGAGTTATTTCAATAAAGTTACTTGTTGTATGATCTTTTAATAAAACAATCTTCTGAATTTATATCTAGTTGCAAGACCTTGGCTTCAATAATGTATATGATCTAATATCTTCTGTTTCTAGTTCAGTTACCTGTTAAAGCCTGTAGAAAATATCCTTTTAATCTTCAGCATCAGCAAATTATTAAAGATTGGTCAAAAGAAAAAAGAAAGGATCGATATTGCCCTATAAGCTTCAATTTGGAAGTTTTACAACATCGCCAGTTAGTTTTAATCAGATAGTCTAATCTGTCTTTGTTATATGTCAAACAATTCACTACTGTAAATATAAGGAATTGGTAATGAATAGCACCAATTTGAAGTAGTCATTATGGCTTTAAGCTCTATATCTTCAAAGAGTGTGTGCCTGCATAATTTTTAACCAGAAGCAATTTTAAATGGGAAATATAACACCAGCCGTTAAAACTAGCAGGTGAATTAGAACCAATACGGACTTTAATCTATCTTGAATCCCAGCCCCATGCTTATAAATTTTGTTGGCAGTTTGTGAAAATAAGAGAGCTACAATGGCATACATTCTCATCAACCATATATCATAGTAACAGATGAGTCCGTATATATGCATGAAATTGAATGAATTATATTCTGCAGAATGAAACATTTGAGCATATGGCAAATCAATATTTGGATACGATTATGAAACAATGCATTGCTTTGTACAGCATAATATAGTCAGCTCACAGAGGTTTTAGGGTTATTAACTAGATATATCCTTTTTTCTTATTAGCTTTAGGAAAAGTGATGGTCCTTTTTTTCTGGAGAGTTGCTGTAGCAAAATGAGTTATGATGAGAAAGAAATTATAAATGGATAGTTTATAGCCCATAATCCTACAGTGAATTTTTCTTCTTTTGATTCTTACAGAAAGTAAAGGTAAAAATTGTGGCTTAGTCCTGCTAACTTTGAGTAAAATATTCCATTATCTAGCATATGTTTGATCCCCATACCCTGTAATTTTACTTTCATTGTACTTATTATCTGAAAATGTATTATGTATTGATTTCTTTATTCTCTCTCTTTTCTCTACTAGAATACAAACTCCATGTCTGCAGGGACTATACAGTAATCTGAATCATTAAACCAAAATGTGTGACCTTCACTGATGATACAAGTAGTTACTGTTTTAAAAAATTTACATAAATAATTACAGGTTTAAGGATAAAATTATCTCCAAGCTGCTTCTACTGTGTATTTCAGGCACTACTTTTATTATAACCTTCCCTTACATCTTAATGTTTCTCAGTTTTCTGCATTAGACCCTCTTTCTTCTCTCTTTAAGTAATTGCTTTTCTTAGGTTATCTTATCTGTTCATATGGCTTCAAAATCAAAATATTTATAATAGCTAGAATAGAAGATTTGGGATGTTTCCAACACAAAGAAATGATAAATGTTTGAGGCAATGGATATCCCAATTATCCTGATTTGATCATTATATATATCATATGCATGTATCCAAATATCACACAAGTCCCATAAATACATCCAACTATTACGTATCAGTAAAAAATAAAAAGCTGTAAAGCAAAAACAAAAAAACAAAAGGAATCCTTATCACTTTTTAAAGTATAATTTCAGTTTGGATCTTGCTACGGACTGAATTTTGACACACCCCCCCCACACACACAATTCATATGTTGAAGCCTTAACCCCTGATGTTACTGTATTTGGAAATAGGGCCTATAAGGAAGTAATTAAACTTAAATGTGGTCATAAGGGTAGGGCTCTGCTCCAATAGGATTAGTTTTCTTATAAAAAGAGACATCAGAAAGCTACAGGGCTCACAGAGGAATTAATGTGAGCACACAGACAGAAAGTAGCTGTCTACAAGTCATGAAGAAAGCCCTCAGGATCAGACATTTGACATCAAATTAAGTTATGAGAAAGGGAATTAGTGTGATACAAGGGCAGTCATTGTTATGAAATAAAACTCCAATAATTTCAGCTAAATAAATTATTACACAGAAATAAGAGTGATGTCTACTTGGTCCAGGAACTGGCTAGTCAATTTTACATGCTTTGATCATCCTATTAGTTTGTAGGAATCATTATGTGCTGGACATTTTGTTCATTTTTTAAATAATTGAACAAAAATTCAGAGCTGTTCATGGTTACTGGATTTTAACACAACTCCTCTACTTGCAAATCCAGTATTCATTCCACACAGTGGAGAATTATAATGTGAAATTCATTGTTTTTGGAAATTATATATTTATATATTAACCATGACTTTATATTTCTGTATGTATATAAAACAAAATATTTTTGTGCAATGTAGATAAACTAAGCTTTTACTCTGTCCCTTACTATTATCAAAATGATTAAATATGAAATACTATGATTTTCTTTATCATTAAATGAAAGTGCTATATTTGGATGTTTATTTCCCAAACCTCGTGACAAAACTCAATTCCCAATATTGAAGGTGGGGTCTGTTGGGAGGTGTTTGGGTCATGAAGGCAGATGCCTTATGAATACATTAATACCCGAAGGAGGTATAAGTGAGTTCTTACTCTATTACCTCTCAAGAGAGCTGGTTGGCTGGTTGTTAAAAAGAGCCTGGCACCTCCCTAGCTTCTTTCCCTTGCTTCTTCTCTCATCATGTGATCTTTGCACACACAAACTCCCCTTTACTGTCTGCCATGAGCGGAAGCAGCCTGAGGCCCTCACCACAAGCAAATGCTGGTGCCAGGCTTCTTGCACAGCCTGTGGAACTGTGAGCCAAATAAACATCTTTTCTGTACAAATTACCCCGTTTAGGGCATTCCTTTATAGCAACACAAACAGACTAAAACAGAAATACAATTATAAAATACAGTCCACCTCTACTCCACACTGTAGGCATAGTAATGGAGGATTGCCTACTCAGTCTCTTTTCTGTGGAAGTCACAGATAGTCAAGGTTTTTACAAAAGGCAGCATCCTATCAATCACATTTCTAAAGTAAAAAAATAAGATGTGAGTTTTAAAAAGCATTTTTGTGTAATGCAACAAAGATAATTACTAAGAGTATAAAACATACACACACATTTAAAGGAATATGTAGCATGTTATTTTCATTTAAATTTTAAATTATTCTGTGCCATTTGGGGGTCTTTGTGGAAACAAACAAACTCTAATAAACTGAGTCATAAAAACAATCTATTGGAACAATATACTGAAGAACTCAGAAACATTCGGATGACTGGAGAACCTTTCGAAGGAAATGAATTAACCAAGGAGATAAGGCTGGACAATGACCACAACCATCATCACCGACATAAATTCTCTTTTTTCATCATTGCTGCATTGTTGTTATATTTCATCCTTATTTTATTCTATATCTTTTTAAATTTCATGTATTGAAGGCATATAATTGGCTAATTCTAAGTTATATGTATGCTTATTTCAAATATGGAAAAAAATACAGAAAGGAAATATCAGATATTGTTCAAATTTTGCCTCCTGATAACATCCCACAATGGGGGTTACTAAAAACAGGAATGGTATTTGAAAACTGGGTGGCCAAAAGCATGCTAAATATTGTTCGTCTAATTGGCTACCAAACATTCTTGAGCACCTTTCTTCTCCCAAAATGTCGCCACATTTTCATGATGAAAATGTCCTCAGTGCAAAGGAAATTGAATTCGTCCTTTCTTCAAAGAAAACTGAACCAAAATCTCCTCAGTTACCACGTCCAGATCCAAGTTCATGACCTCTGAGTAGTACTCATTTCTCCTATAGTTTTATGTTTAATTATTGTGCAACTTACAGTAAATTTGAATGTAACCATCAGCATTCTACTTACAATAGCATGGGATATGGGGAGGAAAAATAGTTTAAATGGAAATGTATGAAACATTGGTGATGTGAACTGTTGAATAGATTGCTTTCTGTTTCCCAAGATTAGAGACTAAAATATATACATCAGAACAAAAAGTCTTCATTAACTGATATTGTAAATTCAGAGAAGTAGCAGCTGTGAGAGCAGATAGTTTTCCACAGGACTTATTACTGAAATAAAATTATTGCTACAGATAAGAGAAGAGCCACTTTAAATTGTACCCCTTATCCCTTGAAGTTGATATTGTTGCTATGGCCAAAACAGCATCTTATTTATCTGTGGTCAAGTATACACAGACTCCTTAAGGACAGGACCCTGTGTTGTCCAAGATGCCTACATCTCAGTATTATTTTATTTTTGAATATCCACATACTGCTGTTCTCCCTTCAGCAATGCTTTCACCAGAACAGAATGTATGGTCAAAAGTACATGTATTTAAATATTATATTACCAGTTTCCATTTTTTAAGACAAACTACAGACTTTATTAAGATTAAATGCATTTTTTTCCATTGTAATGTCCTTTTTCTGTTACAATATCCAATCTAGTATACCACTTCGCATTTTGTCCTCATATCTCCCTAAGTCTCCTACAATCGATGACAGTTCTTTTCTTGTTTTGTTTTGTTTTCTTGTGGTTCACGACCTTGACACTTCTAAAGTACTGCTCAGGTATTATGTGGAATGGATCTCAAATTTGGTTCATCTAACATTATCTTATGATTAGAGCAAGGCTATGGATTTTAGGGAAGAATTCCACCACAGTGCTATGCCATTATCAGTAAGTATGTGATGTCTATATATCATATTACTGGTGATGTTAACAGTAATCACTGGGATAAGCTTGTATCTGTCAGACATTTTTACTGTAAAGTTATTATTTTTCCCTTTGTAGTTAATAAATATTTAGGGGGAGAGATATTTTGAAGCCATGAAGTTCTTCCATAAACACCTGCCCACTATTTTTAGCATTTATCAATGTATCTTGCCTGCAGCAACCATTATAGTGTTTTTCTAATGGTGATTTTCTATTTCCCTTATTGCTTCTGCCTTTATTAATAGGATTTTTTTCTGTAAGGAAAACTCTCACATTTATTTATTTATTCAATTATTTATTTATATTAATGTTGCCTATGAATATTTACATTATTCTCAAGGTTATAATCCAAAGCTTTCCAAGTTTATTTTGTTGCTTAAATCATTATAGTTTTAATCACAGGGAGCTCCTTCAGATTGGCTTATTTCTGGACTACTTATTTTGTTCTAGTAATTTATTTTTACACTGTTATGTCAGCACCATGCACTTTTTGATTACTATAGCTTTGCATTTTATATTAATTTTAGAATTAGCTTGTCAATTCCCACCAAAAATGGTGATGGAATTATTATTGGGATTTAGTTTAATCTGTATCAATTCTGATAGAACTGGTGTCTTAACAGTTGTGAGTCTTCAATTTGATGTAATTTATCATGTCATATAATTTTTAGATAATATTTTATAATTTTCAATGTACATATCTAGAATGACATTTATTACTTTTTCCCTAAGTAGTTTATAGATTTTTTAAAAGTTATAGTATATAATTATTTTTAATTTTCTCTTTTTATTTTTCTTGTCTTAATAGAATAGCAAGGGTCTTGGTCTCCTGTTTTAGAGTAAATATTTGTTGTTTAATTTTTAACAATAAGTTTCTTTTCTTCCTGCTGAGATTTCTTATATGTAATTCAATTTCAGAGTATTTTTTTATTTACATTCTCAAACATGGTTATAATATTTCTTTCAGTAACCTTGTCCACAAATCCCAGCATCTTGTCCATATCTAGTTTGGTTCCACAATTGTGTTTTCCTTTAAAACGGGCCGTGTCATTTTATTTCTATATATTTTAAATTATATTTATTTTATTCTATATATTGTGAATATTACAGTATAGAATATATGGATTCTGTTATGTTCTTAAAAGGAGTGTGTTTATTTATAAAACAGAAATTTACTTGGCTTAATATATAGTCAAAATACTGTTGTTGCTACATTGGAGAGCAATTCAAATTTTATTTCAGTTCATATTGCTTTAGCTGAGCTGCACAGCATTTGTTCCATATATATGTATATATACACTTTAGGTTTCAAGCTGATGCTTTTATAGAGTTTATGCACAGAATATTGGTCTTATAGTGCTGTATAATATCTTCTCGTATTAGGGAGATAGTATTCATACATCACCATTAAGAATGATGTTAACTATAAGTTTTTATTGGATTATTGCTATCAGCTTCTATCCATTCCATAGTTTTCTTTTTGTTTTTCTTTTTTTTATTTCAGCATATTATGGGTGTACAAATGTTTAGGTTATGTGTGTTGCCTTCCCTCCCTTCCCCCACTCCGAGTCAGAGGTTCAAGCGTGTCCATCCCCCAGATGGTGCCCATCGCATTCATTATGTATGTATATACCCATCCCCTCCTCCTCCCTCCCATCTGCCTGAAGCCCAATAAATGCTATTTCTATATGTGCTCTTAGGTGTTGATCAGTGAAACCAATTTACTGGTGAGTACATGTGGTGCTTATTTTTCCATTCTTGGGATACTTCACTTAGTAGAATGGGTTCCAGCTCTATCCAGGAAAATACAAGAGGTGCTATATCACCATTGTTTCTTATAGCTGAATAGTACTCCATGGTATACACATACCACATTTTACTAATCCACTCATGTATTGATGGGCACTTGGGTTGTTTCCACATCTTTGCAATTGTGAATTTTGCTGCTATAAACATTCGAGTGCAGATGTCTTTTTTATAGAGTGCCTTTTGTTCTTTTGGGTAGATGCCCAATAATGGAATTGCTGGATCAAATGGTAGATCTACTTGTATCTCTTTAAGGTATCTCCATATTGCTTTTCACAGAGGTTGCACTAGTTTGCAGTCCCACCAGTAGTGTAGGAGTGTTCCTATCTCTCCGCATCCACACCAACATTTACTGTTTTGGGACTTTTTGATAAAGGCCATTCTCACTGGAGATAAGTGATATCTCATTGTGGTTTGGATTTGCATTTCCCTGATGATTAGAGATATTGAGCATTTTTTCATATGTTTGTTGGCCACACAAACCACATTTAATGGCTAAATAATATGCTACTACATACCATTTACTTGACAGCATTTTCCAGCAAACATTCAATGTATATTTATTTTGTGTTCACTAGGAGCTAGACTTTATGGCTAAGGCTATGAACAATATGTGGTGTTTGTCCTCCAGGACCTTGAATCTGGTGAAGGAAATGGCCAATAAGTAGGCAGTCTGAGTCCAGCAGAGGGGTAAGCACAACAGGGTCTATGGGACCGTATAGGTGGGGAACCTAACTTCAGTTGTAATTTGCATAATTGTTCCTTGATTATTGCAGATCTAGTGTGTATCAGATATTTTCTTTTAAAATTATATTTTGAGATATTTGTAGGTATAAGTATTTGCATTTCAGATTATTTTGTGAAGTTTTAGAAAGTGAAATTCCTGGGCTAATGATTCTAACGGGCCAATACAAGATGTTCTTATCGAACTCTAGTAATTGTCATCTACTGTGCCATTCTCAAGGTTGGGAACTGCGCCAAACATTTCTATTGCCTGTTTCGCCTTATAAATTCTACTAACTTTTTATAAATGTGCACGTAACTTGCCTCTGGCAGGATAGTGTGAAGAATCGGGGTTGAGAAATGAGTGTGTATCCAACTGGGAAGAGCTGGGGAAGGGCAGTGGCAGAGGGGCTCGTGGCTGAGGATGATGTTACAGCTCAGGTAACATGCACTCCATCCAGCTGTGTGTACTCATTTCAGAGGCCTTGGTTTGACACATGCTTTAGGGCTGAGTTCCCTGTGCATGCT
Organism: Lepilemur ruficaudatus; assembly: GCA_963574885.1. NCBI lineage: Eukaryota > Metazoa > Chordata > Mammalia > Primates > Lepilemuridae > Lepilemur > Lepilemur ruficaudatus. Next base: position 14,001 of record CAUYRT010017512.1, on the reverse strand, counting down.
GACAGAGCTTGGCTCCCTTCTGTGAAATCTCAGTCTTGTGAACTTGAAGCCCACTGTGAAATAAAAGTAGACTTTTTTTTTTTTTAAGTATCTGTTCATCATCTACACGAACTCCTAGTCTATTATCAGAGCTGGAGGAGACCTTTTTATATCATATAATCTTCCTTGTTTAAACTACGGATGAAGAGTCTCAGACTTAGAAAAGTTAAGGAACATTTTGAAGGAAACCTAGGAAACCGGTCAGGTAGATGTAGAAGTGGGTTTCAAACTTATGTCTCTTGATTTATCTGGTGGTCACTCCATTACCTGCCACATGCTGTCTTTAGGCTCTGTTCTCTCCTTAAAGGAATTTTTCTTCCTCTCATTTATTCTCAATTTTGTTCTCTGCTGTTTCCTTCTAAGATGTTATTCATTTTCAGTGTTGAATACATGTGTGCGTTGGCTACCGTCTATCGACAGACAGCAAATTGTGCTGGTGAGTTTGTATTCCTTAGTCTTACTTTGGTCCTTAGCCTACTAATTTGTTTGACTGCTGACTGCTCTCTTCATGTTGGCCTCTTTGTTTATTGGGAACTTTGTGTTGACTCCAGCAGAAGTAATCAGTTATGTCTTATTTTGCTCATTTAGTCCCTTTGGCCAGTTTTCTTGGGCTTTGGTTTTTATTTTAAGACAAGGTACACCCTCCAGTGATATAGCAGATGTGGCAACCTGGTCCTGGGCCAAAGAGTAAAAAGTTTTTAAATAGACTATTAATATGGAGAGTAGGAATACTAGTACAGACCTCTGATATATTAATTTTGCGAACAGTTAGTTGGAAAAACTTTACTGTTTATACACATGTATTTATGTAAATGTACACATATACTTTTTAAAATATATAGTAATCTTCTTTCTAAGGTCAAATTTACCAAAAAAGTTAGCATTGCTTTGTAATAGACAAAGTGCTACTATCTTCATTTGAGCTTAATATTTGTATGACACTAAACATAGGACCATGGGAGCCTTGACAATAATAGTTAGAAAAAAGAACTTCAAAAGCCAGAACACCAAATTTGGTCTGAGGCTGTGAGCCCCAATATCAAGTGATTATTGTGCAGCTGGAAAATCATGTAGCTCAGATTCTCAACAATTTCTTATAATCAGAACATCAAAAACAATTTGCAGAGTTATCAGGCCCTTTCATTTATGAGCGAAAGGAGCAGTCCCTCCTGCTTACCACTTATCTGTGGTAAGTCTTTTGTGTTGACAACTCCATCCTTAATTGAAAAGGCATTGGCATGTTCACTATGAAAATGGTTTTCCTGGGTTTATAGCTGAGTCTATTAATTTAGTATTTCAAAACTGATTAGCATTATCCTGTATAGTTACTTTTATATAAAAGCAACTTAAAAATGATCTTTTGATTTTAAAGATTATTTCAGACATCTGTTCCTCCTGTGTTGGATCTACTGTATCCATGTATTAAGTTCCGGAGAACTAAACAGTAAATGTGTCATACTTCATTTCCGAAAACAACAAATAGCCACTACAGTTTTCTGTTTAAGGGACTTGAAGAGACCCTGAGGTGACACATACTCATGTACCTTGGCTCCACACCTCACACTTGTTCTCTTGCTCATTTTTTTCCTCTACTTTGCCTTGTAAAATAATAATTGAGTATAATAATTATATTTTCTTAAGTGCTTACTGTCAGGCCTTGTGTTATGCATTTTACCATGATTATCCCATTTAATAATGACAGCAGCCCTATGAGGGTAGATAGTATGATGCCCATTTTCAGATTAGGCAGCTGAGAATTTCCCCAGCTGATCACCCAGTTGCCTTCTTGATGCCCTGATTCTTGCTATTTCCCTACCACCTCTAAGCCCATCGTGTACTTTTCTCCTTCAGAAACATCTTTAAAGGCTTTACATAGGATAAAGCCCTAACTTCAATATATCTATAGGTCGGCCCCAGCTTCTTTAATCATATATCCCACAGCTTCCTTACAAGTACCTTGTAGTGCAGACCTACCCTAACGTCAACATACTGTATGTTTTTACCTGCCCTGGGATGAACAAATGCCTATTATTTGCCAGGTACTCTGTTACGATCTTAAGGACACAATTATTGCCTTCAAAAACTATTAATATGTATTTAGTGGCAAGAAAGACCTGGACATAAATCTTTTCTCCTTAACCTTTATATCCCAGATTGGTTTGGACCCCATGCCCTTGGAAAATCTTCCCCTAATTCAAGGCAAAAGTGATTCAGTCTTCCTCTGAATTCCTGTAGCCTAAACTGACTGTACCAAATATTTAACTTCAAGTTTTGATCTTTTCATGTGCCTGGATCTTAACACACTTAAAGGTCTTCATAAACTAAAGACTAGGTTTGTAGGTTAAGTTTGTATAGGTAAAAGATTAGGTAGGTAAAGTCTGTGGTTTTATGTATCTTTGATCTCTTAACTCCAATTTCTAAAGAAAGGATTGATTAATTTGTAAAAATCTATAAAATTTCATGAATTTTAGCTCTAAATTACCATACTTTAGATATATTGCATTGTGGTCTGAGACCATATGTATTAAAGTATAAAAAATTAGGTTGGCACGTAAATATGGCATTTGTTCTTCTAAATTTTTTTTAACCCTGTTGCCAAGTCTTTTTTTTTTTTTAATTTAATTAATAATATTACTGTGACATCTTCCTTTTTCATTAGTTATCAGCACAGGAAGAAAGCCTTTTGAATATAAGCCAAGCCTTAAAAAGTCACTAATAAATAAAATATCATAGGCTCTAGTTCCATGAGTTATGGAATTAGTTAAAAATACTATCAAAGATAAACGGTATGAGCAGAAAAAATCCTGAATGAGGAGGTAGGAAACCTCTTCTAGTCCTAGCTCAAGCCACTTAACAGGGTGAACCTGATCCAGTCAGAAGCACCATGAGCCCCAATTTCTTCGCATGCCAAAAGAAGCCTTCAGCCTCAGCATCATAGCGGACGTGGTGGTTTTGACCCATTGAAGACTTTTATGGGTGCCTGGCTCCATGTGGTGTTAGTTGAATTGTATCCATCTATTTGTTTATCTATTGTGTTAGTTTGCTAGGGCTGCCATAACAGAATATCTCAGGATCATTAAACAACAGATGTTTTCGGCTGGGCACAGTGGCTCACGCCTGTAATCCTAGCACTCTGGGAGGTCAAGGTGGGAGGATGACTCAAGGTCAGGAGTTCAAGACCAGCCTTGGCAAGAGCAAGACCCCATCACTACTGAAAATGGAAAGAAATTAGTTGGACAACTAAAAATATATAGAAAAAATTAGCCAGGCATGGTGGTGCATGCCTGTAGTCCCAGCTTACTGGGGAGGCTGAGGCAGAAGGATCGCTTGAGCCCCGGAGTTTGAGGTTGCTGTGAGCTAGGCTGATGCCACGGCACTCTAGCCTGGGCAATAGAGCAAGTCTGCATCTCCAAAAAAAAAAAAAAAACAAAACAAAACCAGATGTTTTCTCACAGCTCTTGGAGGCTAGAAGTCAAGATCAAGGTGTCAATACATTTGGTTTCTTCTGAGGCCTCTTGCTTGCAGAAAGCTTCCTTCTCTGTGTCCTTGCATGGTCTTTCCTGTGTGTGCGTGCACCCTGGTGTCTCTTTCTATGTCCAGATTTCCTCTTATAAGGACACCAGATTGATCGGATTAGGACCCACCCTGATGGCCTCATTTTAACTTGATCACCTATTCACAAGCCCCATCTCCAAAAACAGTCACATTCTGAGGTACTGGGGGCCAGGGCTTCAACAGATGGATTTTGGGGAGTTACAATTCTATAACATCTATTTAAAATAGCACTGATTTTGTTTTACATTATATTTGGAGAGATTAGCATAAAGAAGAAACCAAAAATAGTCCTCCATCTAGTTAATTAATGCCTGTTATTAAAAAGGGAAGGGAGAAGGTACATGAAAAGATAAACTGTACTGAAGGGGATAAAAGAAAAATAACACTCTCCTAACCCTCTCCTACACTACCAACTTCTTTAAAAAGATTTACCCAAATGTTTACAGGGGCCAGGTGCATTTTTTTATGCATTAATGTATCATACGGAGTACAGATCTCTCTTTATGTCCACACAGACTGACCTTTTAAATGGCTATGTACTATCCCATTGTGTATGTACTAGATTTTAACTTAATTAGTCACCTCTTAAAATGGACATTTAGATTGTTTCCAGTTTGCATTTCCACTACCCCCATACAGACAGTGGAGTTGGAGTCCTTTTTTTTTTTTTTTTTTTTTTTGAGACAGAGTCTTGCTTTTTTCCCCAGGCTAGAGTGCCATGGCATCAGCCTAGCTCACAGCAACCTCAAACTCCTGGGCTCAAGCGATCCTCCTGCCTCAGCTTCCTGAGCAGCTAGGACTACAGGTGTGCACCACCATGTCCAGCTAATTTTTTCTATTTTTTATTTTTAGTTGTCCAGCTAATTATTTTTTCTATTTTTTTAGTAGAAACAGCGTCTCACTCTTGCTCAGGTTCGTCTTAAACTCCTGACCTCAAGTGATCCTCTGGCCTTGGCCTCCCAGAATGCTAGGATTACAGACGTGAGCCAATGCACTGGGCCTGGATTCCTTTTAAAAAGTCCAAGTTGAAAAGAATGGTGATGAGCCGTCTAATAGAAATAACTGGCCTCTGATTTTGGTGAAGACAGTCTGTGTTTTTCACCTTCCTGTTTACTGGTCTTTGCTAGAGTTGTTGAGAAAGGTATTTTGGTCCTTCTCACCTCTAGTACCCACACATGCCTAAACCTCTCCTTCCTGCATAATATGAAGGGAGAGGCTTTCCTTGGAGGCATTAGGTCATCTCTACACTGTAGTCCTCAGGACAAAAGCCTATCTGAATTATTAACAGGCATAGGCTATTTTAAGTTAAGGAAAACAGTTTTTCTTGTAAGGTTTGAATGCTCACGATGGCATAAGAATCCTTCCTGGCTGCTTCCACGGGTTGGCTAGGGGCTGGCTCTCTAATGGAATGTGAGCAGTCTCCCTGCTAATCAAGATTTACAGTGAGACCAGGATGCCTGGCTGCTCATTCGACTTGCAGACCCTCCAAGCTAACAGCGGTAGCTGTGAGATTAAGTGCGGTGCAGAGGCTCTGGTCCTGTTTCCAGGCCCAACCTCTTAGCCACAGGTATCATCTGGCATTATTTTATAAGCTGTGCCACGGTGCAGATGTTCTTTTCTGAAGAATTACTTTCATTTCTCTGACTCATTTCAGGAAATGAGACAGTCTATCAGAGGAGTTCTTCATTTCCAGACCCCTGGAGAGTTCATTTTCACCTGGGCTTTCTAACCACATGTGGGTAGTGCTTTATTTACCCAGATGTGAGAAATAACAGCAATGAATGGCCCTCTTCTAAAGCAGCCCTTACTGCTTATGCCCTTATTAATGTAAATATTTCTGAGGCTTTGGTTTTGTGATGCTTGTGGACATGCTGTGTGTATGGGCTTTGGTGCAGGAAAAATATAATTTAGCAACAGATTTAAAAGGTAGTCTGGAGTGTTTCTAATTACTGTTTGTTTAGTTCACCATTGCCTAATAAGTGGATTTAAGTAACCTCAGGGGTAGGGAATGTAATGTTCATATTATAGTCAACCATGCAAATCAAATTCTGACTAAGTATTGCAGGGAACACACCATGGAACCATTTTATAGATGTATGCCATTGAATTTTAAATTTAAAGCTGATAACATTTTGGAATGGGCATTTCTCACCTGCATGCATGAACATGAATGGTGCACACATCCGTGTGTGGTACACACCCGATTAAAATCCATCAGTGGACTTTGGCATTCAGTTCTCTTTTTAATTTGATGTAGGAATGAGGGGGAGAGAAACTTTAGAGCTTTTCTTTTTCCTTTTCCCATCCTTCATTGGCTGTAATAGGGACCTGAAGTATTAAGAGGGCCTAAAACAGTGGTTGTCAACCTTGGTTGTAGCTTGGACTCAGCCTGGGAACTTTAAAATTGCTGATGCCTGAGGCCCACTCCCAAGAGATTCTCGTTTAATTATCTGGAATGCAGCCTTCACTGGTATTTCTAAAAGCTTCCAGGACGATGTTATTGTGCACCAAGTGTTGAAAGCCACAGACCTAAGATGTCCAGGCCTTAAGAGATCATCTCATCCAGGGGTTCTCAGCCCTGGCTGCAGTTTAGCATCATCTGGAGAGTTTTCAAAAGATATACGGCCCCGCCAACTGAAACCACATTTCTGGAGGAGGGAGCCAGGACTTGTAGAAAGCCCCCAGGTGATTTTGATGCACAGTAAGAGTTAAGGTAAAGGTAAGAACAAGAAAGGTCACATGGCTTGCTCAAGGTCAGATCTTCACTGTTACAGATGTATGACCGGGGCTCAGGTTTGACGCCTCCTACTGGTCTTTGCAGCCTAACACCATCCCCTCATATTTGTCTACTGTATTTATTGATGCCTCCTCATCCTTCAGGTGATGTTCCCGCCTCCAAGAGGCCTTTTCTGACTCCTCACAGTCACCTGCTGTACAACCTGGGTAAGATCCCCTTCCTCGTATTTGAATAGCACCCTTACTTTTCCCATCAGCCAGTTAGTTGTAAGAGGACAGGCCTGTATCTTCTTGTCCTTTCTGTAACTTGCTTGCATGTAGAGGGATTCCAGATAGTATTTGTTGAGTTGAAGTTCCCTAACTTTTTATTCATCCGTTAGTCTACATGGATTGCTAAAAATAATCCATTCCTGTATGCTTGCTTCAGAAAATAGCTTCTGAAAGCAAAAGTTATTTCTTACCTGTGTATGGCCCACTATACTGTGGGTCAGGATCTTATAAACAAAAAGGATGCCCCACTCTGCCTTCCAGGAGAGAGAGGTTTAGCAAAAATCGTTTGGCAAGGGGATTTTGATGACAAAATAATGAAAACAAGATTTCAGTGACCTTACATGTTGCTCAAGGTACTTACAACATCAAGGGGCTTTTAAATAACATACTCACCAGTGTATATGGCATAACATAAGGGAACATGTGGCATTACCTAGAAACAAAAAGTTGTTGGAAGAAAATAATGCTATTTTATGAAAACACATTTTGAGGACTGAATTATTTTCTTTGTCATACTGAATCATAACTCTGAACAGCCACATTCTATTAGTAGAGCTGAATTAAATTCTTTGGCTTCTTTGGATTAATATGTTCAAATCTTTTCAAATGATTTTTAAAAATCTGTCTGTTGTCTTCTGTCATTCCAGTTGACTTAGGATCATTTTTGGCCTATCTTATTTTTAATGGAAAAATATTTTCAGGTTTGCAGTATTTATGTTTACTGTTGTAGGTCTAACAAAGGTTTGTCTCAGAAAGCAAGATTGCAGCTAGGATCTCTTCAGCCTACAGGTGGTCAGGAGGCTCCATATAGAGGTGATAGAAAGTAATAATTTTTTTGAATGGAAAAGTCATAGTTAAAATTCTTTGAAGCCCAGACTGCAACCTGGGCTGTGTTGTAGGATAGACCGCAAGATGTTCAGTTGGTGCAGACAGGAGAGAATGATGGTGGAAGTATGTAGAACCACTTTGAAATCTTAATAAGACTTTACACATTCATGCGTTATTGTTAGGAGTCATCATATCGTAGGATAAATGGAAGTGTGGCAATGTAGAAGTAAAGTCACTGTATGTAGGAGAAATCATCCTAACACAAATATTCCTAAAACTTTCAGGAGAAAGTAATTTACCTGGAGGGAAATGTAAACGGGTTTATATTAAGTTATTTTTGTTATGCAAAAATGTAAATATTTCATGAAGATAAAACATGAAAGTTTGAAGAACCACCTCCTTCTAGTCTTTTTTTTTTTTTTTTTTTTTTTTTTGCTGCTATTTGGATGAAAAATTTAACAAACATAAAAGGTATTGATGAGTAACCGACTTCTATTATACTGACTTTGGAGGCCCAGCAGTGCATTCTGGAAGTGAAGAGAAGGGGAAGGGAGGGAAAGAAGAGTTTTTTAAATACGTAAGGCTCAGTGTTTTTACCTATGCTGTGCCATCAACTCTTTATAGTACCCTGAAAATTAGGACTTATTCACACAAGTTTTTACATTTACCTGTTCACTCAGGAGCAGAGCCAAAATTGGAATCCAAGTCTGTCTGATATCAAAGTCCCTGAGCTTTTCCACTGAATGTGGCCTCTCATGTCATGAGAATGGAGAGGTCTCTAGGAGAGACTTGTTATTAACTATGCTGGTGGAAGAGGGCTGGCTTCAGCTTCCCTTGTTCTCACTAAACACCAGTAAGTTGAGAAGAGATAACAAATGTTGGTGATGGTATGGAGAAAAGGGGACCCTTGTACACTGTTGGTGGGGATGTCAATTGTACAGCCATTATGGAAAATAGTATGGGGTTCTTAAGAAAAGAAAAGAAAATTAAAAGTACAAGTACCATACGATCCAACAATCCCACTTCTGGGTATATACCCAAAGAAAATGAAATTGGTATCCTGAAGAGATATCTGCACTCCACATTCATTGCAGCATTATTCACAATAGCCAAGATCTGGAAACAGCCTGTGTCCATTGATGGATGAGTGGATAAAGAAATTGTGGTACATAAAGACAATGGAATTTTATTCCACCATAAAGAAGAAAGAAATCCTGCCACTTGTGACAACTTGGAGATAAGCCTGGAGAACATCACGCTAAGTGAAATAAGCAGACACAGAAAGACCAATACTGTGTGATAATACACCTAAATGTGCAATCTGCAAAAGTCTAGAAGCAGAGGTGGAACAGTCGTTGCTAGGGAGTGGGGGAAATGGGGAGAGAGATGTTAGTCAAAGAGTACAAAGTTTTAGTAAAAGATGAACAAGTTCTGGGGAGCTGATGTACAGCATGAGTGGTGATGAGATGTAATGATTATTTGATTGTAGTAATCATTACACCATATATATGTCTATCAAATCATCACATTGTATACCACCTTGTATATATGCAGTGTTTGTCAAACATTTCAAAAGAGAAGAAGAAATGGCCAATTTTCATCAAAAGTTATGTAGTTCATGTAGAATTTTGTGATCTTGCTCTCAGAAATCACACATTTGATTTGAGGGAGGCAGCAAAACAAATGGTTGATAATTTGTGCTTTTCCATGAGATTCCTGAGTTTGAGAATCCTGGCTTTACTTCCCACTGGCTGTGTGATCTTGGGCAAATCACTTAACCTATCTGTGCCTTAGTTTCCTCATCAGTAAAATGGGAACAAGAATAACTTGGTTGCTGTTCCTTTTCCTCTCACAGGCTGTGAGTTAGAAGAATGTAGAAACTTGGAGAATGGTTCTGTGCTGCCCCAACAAACCTGGTTCTCTGCTGTGAGCATTGTTGGCTTCCCAGTTGCTAAGCCTACACATTAGAGCTGTTTCTGTTCACAGGCACAGGGACCTCCTGGGTTGCTTCCTGGGAAAGTCCTGAAGGAGGCTTGCCATGGTATGAGGCACCCTTGGGAACAGAGCGCTGGTGTTCTAGATGAATTGAGGGTTACTATTCCAGATTACTAAGTAGTCTGGATATGCTTATGGGTAAGGAATGTTATCACAGAGGATTGTTCACTCACTGTGAGTCACAGAGGTTCTTGGCCCTTTCTCATGCAGCTCATGCTTATCTGCTTATTGTAGCAGCGCTGAGCTTAGTTGACCACTCTCTCTCGCTCCTTCCTGAAATTCTTTCTTCCCTTTTTTTTTTTTTTTGAGACGGAGTGTGCAGTGGCGTCATTGTAACTCACTTCAAACTCCTGAGCTCAAGGGATCCTCCTGTCTCAGCCTGCCGAGTAGCTGGGACTACAGGCATGGGCCACAATGCCTGGATAATTTTTCTATTTTTATTAGAGACGGGGTCTTGCTCTTGCTGAGGCTAGTCTCAAACTCCTGAGCTCAAGGGATCCTCCCACCTCAGCCTCCCAGAGTGCTAGGATTACAGGCGTGAGCCACCGTGCCCGGCCACTGAAATTCTTTCTTTACTTGGCCCTGTGTTGCTACTCCATCTTGATTCTGCTCACAACTCACTTGTTCTTTTTCAGTCTCCCTTGCTGGATCCCTCTCTTCTTCTCCCGGGCTTTGAAATTTGGAGTGCCCTGAGCTTAGTGCTCTGACCTCTTCCCCATCTCAGCTCCTGAGGTGATCTCATTCATTTGCACGGCCTTAAATCCAAACCCAAATCCTTGGTTTGTCTTCTGATGAAACCTGCCTTTGCCTCATGTCTGCAGTGACTCCACCTAGCTGCTCAGGCCCCACACTGAAGTCATCCTTGATTCCTGCCTTTCCTTCATACCTCATAGTCCATCCACTAGCATCTGTCCAAATCCAGCACTCCTCATCCCTGCCCCCACACCTAAACCCAAGCCCGGGCCACCACCACTTCTTGCTGGGACTTCTGGAATTGCTTCCTAAAACCTCTTCCTGCCTGCATTCATGCACCTCGTGGTCTTGAGTTCACGTAACAGCCACAGCGATGCCCATATTTTAGACCTTTATACTCTCTCTAGTAGCTTCTCTACAAACAATGTAAAATCCAAACTCTTAGGCCTGTACTGTAAGGCCCCTGCGACCTCTCTATGCTCATCTCTTCCTGCTGTGCCTGTCTCTTTCTGTGCCCCAGCCTCACTGGCCTCCTACTGTCCCTTGACATGTCACCCCTTGCCTAGCCATTGTCCTCATCCTCCTCTCACCTCCCTTCCCTTCTTCATCTAGGTGCTTGCTCCTGCACTTCATTCAGTTCTCACTCGAATATCGCATACTCAGAGCTGGCATCATGTCTCACCTATCTAAAATATCGCTGTTGCTCTTTGTCCTCTTAACCTGCTTTGTCTTCGGAGCATTTATCTCCACCTGAAATTAGTATATGTGTATTTGTTTGTTGTCTCCATCCCAGTGGGTTGCAGGCTCTGTAAGGACATTGTTCTGGTGCTCAATAAGCGTTTGTTGAACAACTGAAAGAATGAGTGAATTAATGCTCTGGTCCCTTGTGCTAAAACACTGAAGAACCGGACACCTTTCTAGACCCTTATACACCTCTCCATCTCTTGTCCCATTTCTCTGTCTCACTTTAAAGCAAAACTTCTAAAATGTTATCTACGTGGACTATAGCCTCTTCATTACTTGTTTACTCTCATTCTCTTACAGTCTGTCGTCTTTTCCTATCACTCTTCCAAAACAGATTTTGTCAAGGTCATTCAAGATCTATGTGTTGCTGCTTCCAATGGATACATCCCTGTCTTACTGGAACTCTGAGTAGCTTTAAGGACAGTTTTCCATTCCCGTCTAGAAACTACCTTCCAACTTGGCTTCACTCTTCCCTGCTAGCCACTTCTTGGTCCTTTGCTCACCTTTCCTGCATTACGGGACCTCAGAATGTTGAGAATTCTTCATGGTATGGTTGAAGCCCTCTTCTCTCTCTTCATGCTCATCTATTGCCAGGGCTTTAAACGCCATTAATTCACAGATGACTACCAAGGCATGTCTCCAACGCTCAGCGCCTCTGAGTTGCAGACGCTACACCCTATTGCCGCCTTGACTTCTCTCCTGGATGTCTCATGTCCAAGGAGGAATTCTTGATTTACTTCCATGTCCCATCTACCCCATCCTGCCTCTCCACCTGTGTCTTTGCCATACCAGCAAATGCACCACCATCCTGCCAGTTCCCAAAGTCAGAAACCTGGATGTCACCCTTGGTTTCTCTTTTATCATCTTCCCTCCCCTTGGTACTTTCAATTCTGTCCTGAAAATGATTTTGAATTTGTCTTCTGTATTTCCATTACTACCATGTTAGGCCAACTTTGTCACCTGGACCTCAACAGTAGTCTAATAACCGGCCTGCTGTTTCTGCTCTTGCTGCAGCAGAGCATTCTGTGATGCTGAGGTGCCAGGCTGTCACGTACCTGGCACCTCAGCCAGGTGAGGATACAGCTTGTGCCAGCTGTTGTGTGATACAGCTCCTGCCTCCTGCTCAGCCTCCTGCTCACCTGTTCCCCAGCCTCTCACATCTTCCCCACCCTGCAGTCACACTGGCCTTCTTAGATCCTTGAGCATACTGAGATACTTTCTGCTTCAAAACCATTGGCTGGTTTTCTCCCCCTCCCTCAAATGGTCCCCTTTTAGCTCTGTGTGGCCGACTCCTTCTCACCCTTCAGGTCTCAACTTAAATATCACCCCTCAGGGAGCCTCCTCTGAGCACCCTGCCAAAAATACTTTTCTCTGTTATTCTCTGTCATAGCAACCTATTTATTTCCTTCTTATCACTAAGCAGAGTCAGTTATTTTAAAAATATTTATAGTTAGTTTTTATTATGGAATATAAGCTTCCTGAAAAGGGATGGTTTCTGTTTTGTTCACTGTTGTATCTTTTGCATCCAGCAGAGTGCCTGGCGTATAGTAGGTGCCAGAGCAGTGTGATTCCTATGTTTATATATGTTCATGCCATGAGGTGTTTGACATGAGTCCCCTACTTTTTTTTTTTTTTTTTTTGAGACAGAGTCTCGTTCTGTCACCTGGGCTAGAGTGCCATGGCATCAGCCTAGCTCACAGCAACCTCAAACTCCAGAGCTCAAGGGATCCTCCTGCCTTAGCCTCCCAAGTAGCTGGGATTATAGGTGCTCACCACGTCTGGCTAATTTTTTCTGTTTTTTAGTAGAGACAGGGTCTTGCCCTTGCTTAGGCTGGCCTTGAACTCCTGACCTCAAACAATCCTCCCACCTCATCCTCCCAGAGTGCTAGGATTGCAGGCGTGAGCCACTGCACCCAGCCTGCTCACTTTTTTTAAAGGGAAAAAAATGAAAAGTTTTTATTTTTGTCAAAGTTTTACATAATTACAGTGTTTACATAATTAGATAATTAAATAATACAAGTTTCATTATAAAAAAACAGCTATATCTCCCTTTCCATTTTCTGTTCCCCAGAGGCCAGTGTTTTTAACTTTAACTGATTGTTTTAGTAGCTACCTCTATATCTCTAATTAACATCCTTAAATGATAATTTATCTCTTTCAGTTTTAGGCATTATCTGTTGATACAAAGTAAGTACTTAGCTCTTTTTCACGTCCCCACCCCGCTCTCTCCTTCTCACACAAACTTTACCAGGGCCCACCCTCCAAATTATAATTGTGTTATAATTTTGGTAAGATCAATATGCAAGGTTTACTTTATTATAGCTATGTAATTCTGTCTACAGATGAGCCATGTAATACAGTTTAATTGCTTTTCCTCTGGAGACTCTACAACAGACATTGATTTTTTTTTATTTCTTAATTTTTTATATAGTTATGAATAATTCAACCTCAAACTCTTACCCACTTGTAAATCTCTCAATATAATCAACCACACAGGAAATCTATCAAATTCATCCTTTCGGGGAAACTCCTCCTAGAGCCTTCTGATCTTCCCCACTCTGTCTAGGTTTCTCTCTAGGCCCCCAGCACAGCTGGGAATTCCCTTCCACCACTGTCCTGAGGACTTCTTTTGCCTTTCTGGTATTGGAGCCCTAGATTTATATCTCAGTCTTTGTTGGTTTATTACTTTGTTTGGGGGAGCACATTTTCTCATGTCTTACAGAGAAAGAGAGGTAATTTTTTGAGACTTGCAGGTCTGACAATGCCTATATTCTCTGGCCTTTAATTAATGGCTTGACTAAGTATATACTTCTAGGGTGGAAATCATCTGCTATAAGAATTTTGAAGCTTTCTTCTTATAAAAGTTGTTTCTGAGAAGTTCCTGCCATTCTGACTTATGGTCCTTTGTATGAAAACTCTTTCCACTCTACACTTTGTATGGAACCAGAAAAGACCTCGTATAGCCAAAGCAATCTTAAGTAAAAAGAATAAACTGGGAGATATCAGTCTACCAGACTTCAAGCTGTACTTGGCTATATAGTAAATAGTTTTTCAGCTTTTAAGAGAAAAAAACTGTATTGTTTAAAAAGTGGCTGAGTAAATGGAGAGAATTTGAAAAAGAAGAAAGTAAATCAAATCAAA
>CAUYRT010017511.1:0-35070 GCA_963574885.1 Lepilemur ruficaudatus | reverse complement strand
GAAAGAAATTAATTGGACAACTAAAAAATCAAAGAAATCAATTGGACAACTAAAAAAATTATATATATATAGAAAAAATTAGCCGGGCATGGTGGCACATGCCTGTAGTCCCAGCTACTCGGGAGGCTGAGGCAGGAGGATTGCTTGAGCCCAGGAGTTTGAGGTTGCTGTGAGCTAGGCTGATGTCACGGCACTCTAGCCCAGGCAACAGAGAGAGACTCTGTCTCAGAAAAAAAAAAAAGAGCCATATGTAAATAAATATTATAACAATAATAATAATGCTGAGTTTATTTACTTGCCAGGCAAGGGAATACACCAATGTAGAAATTCAACTGACATGTTTTCTGGGAGAAGAAAACTCAGGGGGTTTTTTTGGTTGCTGTTTGTTTTTCTTGAAGAGTTAGGAAAAAAATGATTTCATGGTGGTCATGCTAATTAAGAACTGACAACAAGCAGTCTGGATAGGATGGAATAAGGCCTTAGGTATCTACAAGGTTGGTTTAAAAAGCCCCATTGTTCACTGGTCACAAAAGTCTTCAGTGAGATCCGGCATGAGTCCAGCATCCCATTTCACTTCAGCTGGTTGGAGCCAGTTGAGGGGCCATGCAGCAGCATTCAGTTTTGATACTTCCTCAGCAAGTGCTGCTATAAGGGAAACATTTGCTTTTTGCACTGCAAGGTGTTGTTCACGCCCTGGAGGAACAAGTGTAGTTCCTGCCCTAAGAGTCGGTGGGTTGGCTCATGCCTGTAATCCTAGCACTTGGGGAGGCCAAGGCGGGAGGATCATTTGAGTTCAGGAGTTTGAGACCAACCTGAGCAAGAGCGAGACCCCATCTCTACCAAAAAATAGAAAGAAATTAATTGGTCAACTAAAATACACAGAAAAAATTAGCTGGGCATGGTGGCACGTGCCTGTAGTCCCACCTACTCGGGAGGCTGAGGCAGTAGGATTGCTTGAGCCCAGGAGTTTGAGGTTTCTGTGAGCTAGGCTGACGCCAAGGCACTCTAGCCCGGGCAACGGAGCGAGACTCTGTCTCAAAAAAAAAAAAAAAAAAAAGAGTCTGTGGGTGGTGAGGGCCCTGAGAGCCCACAGGAGTGCAGCTGACCCAGCCCTGGGGAGCAGCGTCTCCAGAGCCCTGCCTCATGGCCAGGAATTATCCAGGACAAGTGAGTGTAACAGAGTAGTCACCCGCCTCCCACAGATATGGAAGAGAAATATTGAGAGCGGGGAATATGTAAAGAGGGAATGGCCTGGAAAAAACGGCAGAAATATTTTATGTCTCTTTAAAACATCCTCCATTCCTTTTTGAGAACTAGAGCCTGCATCCCTGCCTCAGGCCTGTGGTGGAGGGGCAAAGGAGGTGTTTATTTGTGCAAGGGAGATGGCCCAGCCCAACCTGGTAAAGGGAGGTCCTGGGCAGAGGTCATGGAATTGTCTTCAGCAGAGATGGGATGATCAGAATCATCAACTGTAGTTGAACAGTAATTGCCTGAGGCTAAGAACCCATCCTTTAAAAGCTCTGTATTTCTGTGAATGTTCAGGAAAATTTGCACTTTGAGAGGAGAAGGTCTACCATTTTTCCTCCTTTGCTGGCAAAGTAATAAAATGTCTCTTTTCTTCCTCCTCAAACCACTTGTCCTCGTTCTGATTTGGCCTCATGGACAGGTGCCACGTTTTCAGTAACACCCCCTGCTCTAGCTGTCCTGCTCAAGGTTCCAGAATGACCTCCCCTGCACTTGTGTTTGCCTTTCCTCCACAGCTCACTCTGAGACTATGGGTTTGTACCCGCTGAGCTGGGCAAATTCTCCAAGGCCACCGCCCTGAACCAAAGTGCTCAGACATCTTAACCATTTCATCACAGGGCTGGGTGCGGACTGTGGTTCAGTTTGCTCTCTTCATTCTTAGGTTCAGTCTTAGCAAACAGGAAAGGTTAGAAAAAGGGCACCATGAAGCTTCCATAGCTGGGTTTCCTGCATATGACCTTGTTGCCTTTTATCTGATTTAATCCCTATGACAACCTACAGAGGAAGTTTTTTGTCCTATTCACAGTGGAAGAAACAAAGGCTTAAACAGGTTTACTCTTGTGCCTAGTGTCATAAGAGTGGCAGAGCGAGGATTTGAACCTAGGACACTCTGATTCCAAAATCTGCTTTTAGGTACCAAACACATTGCTTCTTTATCATCAGATGAGACTAAGAAACAGAACACCCGGATTCCAGGACTGGCTCTGCTAGAAACCAGTTTACCTTAGGAATGTCACTTAATCTCTTTGGGCTGAGCTTCCTCATCTGTAAATTAAGGAGGTAGATGTTTTTGTAAAATTCATTCCATCTTTTACATTCTTTGGCTCTGAATAACAATAAATAGTTCATATTTGTTTCCCATGCAGGGACTAACCAGGCCCCTGCTTGGCTTTCAAGATCAGACAAGATCAGGCACGTTCAGGGGTGTATGGCCATAGACAAATAGCTCATATTTGTTAAGTGCTTATTACATGCCTAGCATCATGCTAAATGTGCTTTTAAACAAATTCTCTCATTTGTTAGCACTCGTCCTTGACAAATGAGGAACCTGTGGTTTGGAGACCTTCAGTAGCTCTTCCCAGGTCACACAGCTAAAAAGCAGGGGAAAGACATTGTAATTCAGACAAGCTGACTCTGGAGTCTACACTCTTGGCCTGCCTGGCTTCCAGGGTCTCAGAGGCTAGGCCTGGCTGTTTCTTCCGCCTGAAAACAGTCCACCCTCTCCCGTGCCTCTGTTACCAAAAACTCAGCACTTGTCTCCAAGGGCAAATCAGAAGAATGAAGACAAGTGTTTAGGGGAGGAGGAAAGAGATTTACTTTGCCAGACAAGGAGGAAAAATGGTAGACCTTCTCCTCTCAAAATCCAAATTTTCCTGAATATTCACAGAAACACAGAGCTTTTAAAGGATGGGTTCTCAGCCTCAGGCAATTACTGTTCAACTACAGTTGATGATTCTGATCATCCCATCTCTGCTGAAGACAATCCCATGACCTCTGCCCAGGACCTCCCTTTACCAGGTTGGGCTAGGCCATCTCCTCTTGCCCAAATAACAAAAGACTTACCCTGCCCCTCCCAGCCATTGGCCAGAGGCAGGGATGCAGGCTCTAGTTCTTAAAAAGGAGTGGAGGATGTTTTAAAGAGACAGAAAACATTTTTGCTGTTTTTTTCCAGGCCATTCTCTCTGTTAAAGGGGGAGGTCAGAGAAGTGGGAGTTTGGGCCAAAACGAGGTTGGGTGATGTACACTTGTGTTCTTAAATGCTCTGCTCAAGTGTTTTTTCCCCCCAGGCAATGGAGAGCCCTGAGTGGTTTTGAAGTGAAGGAATGATGAGATCTGAGTTACTTTGGAATGAGCCCTCTGGGCTTCAGGAGAAATAAAGCATTAGGGCAGAGAGGGAGGGAGGGGTGGGGAGGAAGGGACAGGAGAGCTATTTCCAGAGAAGGAGGAAAGTTGCCTGATTGGACCTGGGGGCCCAGGAAGGCAGCAGGGCCCAGTTTGCTCTGAGATCATGTGTGATCAGAAGGGCGGCAATATTGTCTTGCCCAGACACTTCAGCTCAGAGTTCAAGATTTATTCCGTATGCGTGTCTGAGGTATCTACATGCCCAGTTTGCTCTAATTGCCCTTTCCCGTGGAAACCCTTATGCAGTCAAGACCCTGGTGGAAAAGGAGCCCCGACCCTGCCTCCTCCCTCCCAAGGCTCCCGCCAGGCACAGTGCAGGCCAGGCCTGGTCGGCTCCCACCTGGAGGGTCTCCATGTCCATCCACGGCAGGGTTTGTTCCTTGTGTGTTTCCTCTAGGACAAGCAGGCTCCTGTAGCATGACATTTGCTATAGACCTTCAATGGCCCCAGGCTGTCCTCAGTGGTGCTTCTCAAGGTATCTGTGGTAAAGGACAAGTTTTTAAAAAACATTCCCAATTCATCACAGGTCCTTGCTTTTATAAAATACAATAAAAAATTAATTCCAAGAAAAATGAAATAAAAAAGACAGATAGGATAGACCTCCCAACTTTTTATTATGAGATTCAATAGACATACATTTATTGTGTCAAATTCCTATAAATTCTTACCCTCATGTTCCGTATTTGTTGTGGGAAGGTAACGAACGAGCAGTTTGCAGTCTGGAGCCCCCTGGAGGTGCAGCTGCCAGGAGGCCAGCGCCCAACTCTCACTCGCACATTCCCACCTTCCTTATCTGAGTCGATCTACTCTGGGCTTGCCAGCCTGCTTTTCTCACTGTCCCTCAGACTCACTTCAGCTTTCTCATGCTACTTTGTGCTCCTGTGGCTCCAGAACGTTCCACCCTGGCTACCAATTCTCGATGCCTATCTAAATCCTAATAGTGGCAGCTGTGTATTGAACACAGGTGATTGCCATGATTTCATCGCATCTGTGTAACAGCCGAAGTAGTAACATTTGTAATTGTTTACAGCTTTTATAAATTAGAGGAGATTCATGTTATCCCTGTAACAATTGTTGGCCAGGAAATGGTCACCTATCTGGGCCAGCAAGAGTTCAACACTGGATTTTTATTGGAACCAGGGGACTGGGCTAGTAAGTAGAGTTCTAGAAATGCCTGTGGCCATACGTGGTACTTCAGGGGGAGAGAGTGTCTGAGAGGTTTTTTTTTTTGAGACAGAGTCTCGCTCTGTTGCCCGGGCTAGAGTGCCGTGGCATCAGCCTAGCTCACAGCAACCTCAAACTCCTGGGCTCAAGGGATCCTTCTGTCTCAGCCTCCCGAGTAGCTGGGACTACAGGCATGCGCCACCATGCCCACCTAATTTTTTGTATATATTTTTTAGTTGGCCAATTAATTTCTTTCTGTTTATAGTAGAGAAGGGGTCTTGCTCTTGCTCAGGCTGGTTTCGAACTCCTGATCTTGAGCCATCCTCCTGCCTTGGCCTCCCAGAGTGCTGGGATCACAGGCATGAGCCACTGCGCCTGGCCTGCATCTGAGAGTTATGATGCATAGAAGGAAGGAAAGCCAAGAGATGCAGAGACAGACCTGCCTCTCTCCCCTTAGTAGTCCTTGGTGATGATAGAGGATGCCATAACATGCCAAGCAATTCCTCATTGACGACGCAGAACTTGTTCCCCAGCTCCTGGGACTGCTGCTGGCCAGCAGTGCTTAGCTGTCAGCCTCTCTGGATTTGCCTTTGCTGGAGAGAGCCACCACTCCACGCCTTGCCCCTTCCCAGGACAGCCCATAGCTAATACCATCTTGGCCACTGTGTCCCCACTGAAGCCAACTCTGAAGGTTCATTGTGGGTCATTGTAGCTTCAGAGCTCCCCGTGGGGCTGGCCAAGCTGTTTATTACAACCATATCAGGGCTCAGCGTTCTCCTATGCCTCATTTTGCTGTGGCAGTGATCAGCCCATTTCTAATATTATCAGCAGGGGTGAGAAAAGAAAGGTCATTTTTTAGAAGAATGGACTACTAGGGCTTGGAGTGGAGCAGATGGGTGAAGAGAAGGAATGGTAGAAATAGAGCCCAGTGTTGCAAGGAGCTTCAAGAAGCCAGGGTATCCAGAGCACAGGGAGCAGACCCTCAAAGCCTTGCCATATGAGGAAGAGTTGGAGGGACTGAGAAGATTTAACTGGGGGAGTAAAGATTTATGGGGACTATGACAGCAGTCTTCAAGTGACAGGTGACCAAGTAGAGTTTGGACCCAACGCCTTCTACTGGGGCTTCTGGCCTCTGCTCTCGATCCCGTCCTCACACCGTTTAGATAAGTCATACCACCCCCTAGCTGAAAACCCTCCACTGCCTTCTCATTGCACTGTGAACAGAGCCCAAGTGTCCTACTGTGACCCGACCCGCGAGGTCTTTCATAATCTGGTCCTTGTCTCCTTTTCCAATTTATCTCCTGTGGTTCTTCTTTCACCCGCCCTCTGACCACACCTCAGGGCCTTTGTACCTGCCATATCCTTTGCTTCTTCTTCTATAAACTCTCTGTCTGCCCTATTTTGTTGTTGATGTTGTTCAGTCTCTGATAAAACGTCATTTCCTAAGAAAAGTCCTTCTTTGCCTAATTAATTTTAAGCTCATTACCTTGTTTCATTGTTCTTTTTTTCCCCTCTTTTCTCCTGCTGTCCTGGTGCTTGAGGATAGAACTGGAGGAAGGGAAGCCCCTGGCACTGAAGATGTGACATTGAGGGGCCAGAGCCCTTTCCCTCTGCCTCCCTCCTTAAAGGAGAGTGGGCCACACACCAGCCCCTGCCAAGAAAAGGAGGGCTGTTTCACCACGTTCCTTTTTTTTTTTTTTTGAGACAGAGTCTCACAGAGTTGCCTGGGCTAGAGTGCTGTGGCATCAGCCGAGCTCACAGCAACCGCAAACTCCTGGGCTCAGGTGATCCTCCTGCCTCAGCCTCCCGAGTACCTGGGACTACAGGCATGTGCCACCATGCCCGGCTAATTTTTTCTATATATTTTTAGTTGTCCATATAATTTCTTTCTATTTTTAGCAGAGACGGGGTCTTGCTCTTGTTCAGGCTGGTTTCCAACTCTTGACCTTGAGCGATCCACCCGCCTCGGCCTCCCAGAGTGCTAGGATTACAGGTGTGAGCCACCGCACCCGGCCTGTTTCACGTTCTTTACAGCACTATTTGCTCCCTGAAATGGCTTTGATCTTTGTTGATTAGTTGATATTGTTTCTTATCTTCCCCACAAAAAATATAAGCCTCAAGTAGACGGATGTGTTTGTCCTGTTCACCACCATAGCCGCAGAATGTGGTATAGTTTTGGCATACAGCCGGTGCTCAAAAGCTATTTTTTTTTAAGCCAGTCAAATTTAGCAGTGGGGGTCGAATACCAACTTCAGGGACACTAACGTTAGTAAGTTCTGATAACCCACTACCATTAGACCAGCCAGAAGCTATTTGTTGACTGAAAAAATGACTGGTCACGGTCCTAAGAAGTAGCTCTGGAGCTAATGGGTGGAGCTAATGGGTGGACCATTCAGACAGCAGACTTTCAAAGCTGGCGTAGGAGGGCTCCAGCCTGGCCTATCCCTGGAGGCGTGTGGTGGAGGTGGACTGCCACTCTGCAGAGAACCAGGAAGTAGGGGGGTAAGTAGCTTTGGAATCAGACAGATCAGGGTTTGAGTCCTGCCTCCGACACTTCCTGGCTGGATGTAGGTCTTGGACAAGTTATTTGACTTTAAAAAGCCTCAGTTCCTTCACCTGCAAAGAGAGGGGTTTGATTAGAAGCCACCCCATGGGGTGCTGACTTGATTAAAGGTTGCCTCTGAAGCCCTTGGCAAGTGCTGGCACTTAGCAAGTGCTAAATAGATGTTAGCTGTTCAGTTTCAGTTTCTGCAGAGATGACAGGTCCTATCCCCATAATCTGCATGAGGCCCCTGAGGCCACAGGAGCTGGGAGACTCACTTAAGGAAGAGCCATGCTGCTACAGTCCCTCTACCATGAGCACCACTTGGTGTGTCTTTCCCTGTGGCCCTAATGGCCCTCCCAGGGGGAAAGTAAGCAGCAGTGCCCTGGGTTGGGGGTGGGTGGTGGGCGGTGAGGGATGCTCCAGACTGTTAGTTACTTCTCAGCTTCCTGCCTCCGATACTAACCGGAGCTGGCTTCCTCGCTGGGAGTCAGGTGAGGAAACAGGTGGTCACTGTTTCTTCACAGGTTTCAGAGCTGTTACACACTTGGTGATATTGCTCGCATTTATTGAATCTGCAATACTGCGTGAAATCGCAGTGTGTCCTGTGATGGGAGAGGAGGAGAAATCATCGCAGCGGCAAGAAGCAGCTCTGCATGGGGTGGGGGTGGAGGCGGGAGGGACAACTCCCACTGCCAGGAACCCAGGCGAGGCGGTCGCCTTCCTTCCGTTCTGCATTTTGTCACTGGCTAACACGCAGGTGAGGGGCTCTATGCAGCTTGACCCTGAAAGGCGCTAGTCACAGTCCGCCAATGTGATGGAGGGGACACCATTGCACACCAGGCAAATGTAGGCTCAGGCTTTTGATGGCCAGGAATTTCTTCCTTCTGATGGTGAACTAAAATAAAATTTTAGGGCTCATCCCCCAACCGGCTGACTGAATGGACCCCCTCCTGGCCAAAAGAATGTCCTAAAACTAAATTGCCTATCAGGAGGAGGGAGGTCAGACATGCCTCATCATGTCCTCTCCCTTCTTGGGGACATCCTTTGTAACCTACTAACAGGCCTAAGGGTATGCAAGACAAACCTTCAGGTCCTCAATTTACACAACAAGGCTGGGCACGGTGGCGGCTCACGCCTGTAATCCTAGCACTCTGGGAGGCCCAGGATCGCTCAAGGTCAGGAGGTAGAAACCAGCCTGAGCAAGAGCGAGACCACGTTTCTACTAAAAATAGAAAGAAATTAATTGGCCAACTAAAAATATATAGAAAAAATTAGCCGGGCATGGTGGCACATGTCTGCAGTCCCAGCTACTTGGGAGGCTGAGGCAGAAGGATTGCTTGAGCCCAGGAGTTTGAGGTTGCTGTGAGCTAGGCTGATGCCACGGCACTCACTCTAGCCGGGCAACAAAGTGAGACTCTGTCTAAAAAAAAAAAAAAAAAAAGAAGAGGAATGTGGACACACAGAGAGATACCAGGGATGCATGCATACAGAGGAAAGGCCATGTGAGAGAACGGGGCCATCTGCAAGCCAAGAAGAGGGGCCTAAGAAGAAACCAAACCTCAACACCTTGACTTGCATGGACTTCTAGCCTCTAGAAGTGTGAGAAATAAATCTCTCTTGTTTAAGCCACCCAGTCTATGGTATTTTGTTGTTAGCCCAGCCTAAAACAGGAGGAGAGGTAGGTCAGGTGGGCCAGAGAAAGGGGAAAATCACCTGTTGGCCCAAGTGGCTACAATAAGTTCCCAAAGTGGGCAAGAACCACTAGTGGGCAGCCCTGGGACCAGAAGAGGAGTTTCTACAAGACCATTTCCATTCTTCTTAAAAAGAAAACAAAATATTTTTCTTTATACTTGTTCATTACAGAAAATGTAGAAAATACAAATAAGTAAAATTTAAATAAAAACCGATCACCCAGATATAATTATTATCTTTGCGTATGTTCTTCTAGACCTCTCCCAATACAGAGATGCACATCTATTCTTTAAAGAACAGTGGGTTCATAACATACATACTGTTTTGTAGCCTATTTTTTTCACTAAATATATAATACCTTCCTATATCAGTATTCATGTGCATAATTTCATTTACTTTAATGTCATTTTCATTGATAAATCATAATTGTATGGGGTACATTTACTGCATACAATGAGAGGATTTGATAATGCATACATATAGAATGATTAAATCAAGTTAATTAACACATCTGTCACCCCACTTATCAGTTTTTGTGCTGAGACATTTGAAATTTACTTATTTTGAAATATACATTATTACTGACTACAGTCACTCTGCATACTTTTAAATGAATGCAAATGTGTCACCATAATTAAGTAAATTATGAGACATTTAGGTTGTTTCCATTTTTATCACAATTACAAATACTACTGTCTCCCTGGTATCTAAATCTCCATTGACATTCTTAATGATTTCCTTGGGCCAGTTTTATTCTCCACCTTCCCTGCCCTCCCCCTGGCTGGCTCACCTGGTGCCCTGCCATCCATGTCTTCCATGCAGTCTTGGTAATGCTTAGCAAGGAGGGAATACAATCGAGCCAAGTCTGGGGCTTCCCTGGCTTCCAGGAGGGCTTCCGCTGTGGCCAGGTGCATCACCGTGTCATCGCTCACTCTCCACCTTCCCACGTCCAGGGCGTCCAAGCCGCCCAGCTGGGCCAACTGCTGGTGTATCTTCTCTCCATCCCGGAGGAACTCCCACTTCCCGTTATGGTACCCCAAGGCATCTCCAGCCGCACTCAGAACCATGGCAGCCACATACCTCTCCATCAGTCCCCCACACATGCTGGGCTCCAGAGAGGCTGTCTTTAGAGGGGGCAATTAAGACACATGAGGGGACATGAGGAGTAAGAAGAATCAGAAAAAACAAAAGCCCCATCTACATTTTATTGAGCACTTACTACTTGTAGGCATTGTATTAAGTGCATTTCATCTAATCCTCATAAGTGCTCTATTAGGAATGTATTATTAGGCCCCTCTTATATGGAGTAAACAGAGGATCACAGAGATAACACAGTTTCAAAATGTTTAGTGACTTGTCTCAGGTCACAGAGCTAATGAGTGGCAGGGCTGGGATTCCAATGCAGGAATGTGACTCCAAACCCTGTGGTTTTTAGCTAAGACTCTATGTTTGCCTCTTGGTGAGGGGTAACATCATTAAATTCTCCAAGTCCAAGCCAGCTCATCATTTTCTCTTTTTAGTTGGGATTTGGCCTTGGAAGTGCAAGGTTTTACTTAAATAATAATACTTCCTATTGGTATCACAATGCACAGTTCATAAAGTACCTGCACATTCATTGCCTCTCTAGGGAGGAATTACACTGTGCACTTCCCAGATAAGAAAACTGAGGCTCAGAGAAGCTAAGTTCACACAACCAGAAAGTGGAAGCCCTGGCACCCAAATCTCCTGATTGCAGCCAGACCAGGTGCTTGGTGTTACACCACTCTGCCTCAGCTACACCTGCTTACCGTGGGCAACCTCTTGGTGCCTCAGCCTCCACATGTGTAAAATGGTACTGATAAAAAAAAGTAACAACCACTGGATTTGTTGAGAGGAGGAAGTGAATTAATTTTCATAAAGCACTCAGAACAGTGCTCGGCACATAGTAAGCACTATTTTTGTTATTGTTGCTATTAGTCATACACAACCAGGGGGAAAGGGCTTTCTATCACTGAACTAGAATACTTTCTCCCCACAACATTCCCTTCAACAGCAATATTTACATTTTGTTTTTCTCCTAAACGATGGGCTTCCAGAGTATCAGGATCTCAGCTAATATAGCCACCATGAATTAAACCCCATGTGAAGTGCTGTAGGTGCCCTCCCTCAGCCAATTCCCCAGGGTGTCCCTTCCCTGCGGATTTCAGATTCAAGGCCAGCCAGGCCAACACGTTTATAAGGGCTGGCGGACTAGTTCATTCTCCCCCCAGCTCAGGCTCTTTGCCCACCCCGTTGCCCTTCCTCCTGTCCACTTACCCAAACTCTGTTTACTCGGGGTTCTTTAAGGTCCTAGGCTGCCTGGAGTCCTGCAGCTGCTCTGCTGTGGGCCCGGAGGTGCAGGCTGGCAAGCACCTGGAGAAGGAGGAAGCAACTAAGATGGATTGAGCTTGCCAATACCCAGTAGCTGATCATGCTGAGTTTCTGAGCTCACAAAGGCTATTTGTAAAACGCTATTTACATATTTTATTACTTATACACGAAGCCTAGGGAGGCACTGGAGTTCTGGGCTACTAGACCTGACTGTGCAGAGAATGAGTTGGGTGACTGCAGACAGCCAGGAGCTATATATTGGAGGGCGGGGAAGGAGATGTAGATACTCCCTGAGGTCTCGTCCTGCGATGAGATTTTTAGAGACCAAGCAGACTTGGCCTCTGAGGACTAACTTTTAACCCCCAATAGCCCCCCTCCCAACGTCCCGGGCGTGCTTTCTGTAATTCCTTCTGGCTCCACCCTGCTGGGTGTTTTTGTGAGTTGCAAGCAAGGGTGGGGGAAGACGACCAGCATCTTTTCCCCTCGCAAATTCCTTCTAACTTCCGCACGTAGTGCGCTGGCCTCGGGCTTTCTGTACGCTGTCATTTCTTGAACTCCTGTGAACTTGCACGGGTCGCATTCTCCTACGCGAACTCTACATTCAAAACTGAGGTTTAGTCAGCTGCTTCCGGACAGTTCTCTGCTCTGGGGGCTGGGGGAGATGTTAACCTGCACACACAATGGGTTTGCAGAGCGCCCCGCGGCTCCGGGGCCTGGGAATGCGGGGGAGCCGGTCACCCGCGGGGAGGAGCGGGCGGGGGCGGGAGGCAGCGGGTCGCCGCGGGGACCGGAGCGCGCGCGGGCGGGGACGGGGCCCTGTCGCCGCCTTCTGGGACCGCGCCCAGGTTGGCCGGACCGCGGCTGAGCGCCCCCTCACCTTGAGCTTGGCCGAGCTGAGTTTGAGCGAGTCTCGGGGCTTCGCAGGCGGCTTCCTGGCACGGTCGCGCCCTTGTGCGCCCCACTGGGGGCGGACGGAACCTGCGTCGCCGCCAGCAAGGTGCTGGAGGGCCCTGGAAGAGCCTGGCGTCGCCCAGTGCGGCAGTTCCGGGAACTCGGCTCTCGTCTGGCTGTCGTCAGTGACTTGCGTGTGACCCCGGGCTGACGCCTTGGGCTTTCTTCATGCCGGCTTTCCGGGGCTACGGTGAACCGGGTGTGCCCGAATACTTGAAGAGGGTTCTGAGGGCGCCGCCCTGGCCCCTCATCCATAAAATGGGATAATGATGTCTCCCTCTTAGAGTGATTGTGGGGATTAGTTAACTTACTACACTTTTGTCACTTGTTTGGCAGAAGTATAGAATTTTTTCGTCCTGATCGTAAATAAAAGCAAAGAAAATCCAAGGATATTTTTGTCTAAATACATTCATAATGCCACTTTTAAGGCGAATTAGAATCACTATATGCAAGGATTCTATATACTTCTCCAAAAATTTTAATTTTCTATGCCTATCTTTCTTACTGTAATGACTAGACTTGGCCCGAGAGCTTTTTTTAAAAAAAATTGATATATAATTTACATGTAATGGAATTATACTCATTTGGTTTGCTGTTCAGTAAGTTTCACACACACCTGGATAACCAGAATCAACATATAGAATATTTCCGTTACTTAAAATGTTCCCTGTGCCCTTTCCCAGGGAATCCCCATCTCCATCTCCAACCCTAGCTTAGGTGACTTTTGAGTGTTTACAAAAATCGAGTGCATCATCAGAGATTTTCAGCCTCTGAGGATATAGTCAAGAAAGTTCCCTAGTAAGAGACATTTCAAATAATAAGCGTTCCTGTAAAACTCTACCGTGTTTCAGCTTAACATGTCTGTTGAGGATATTGTTCATATTATATGTTAGGTTTGTTCCAGGTGGGAACCCGCAAAGTATGTGTAGGACAGAATGTGGCTAATGCAAAACTTAGGCTTGTAAAACAATAGCCGCAGGAGTCTGGGGAATCCCCGGACTTTGTAGATCTAACAGACAGCTGCAGCCAGCATTCCTTCCCCCTCCCTCCCTAACAGAGATGAAGGCCGTCCCTCCCTAGCTCTCCTGATAAGGACAGCACCAGAGCAGAAGGATGGATGTGACTGGGGGGCAATGAGGCCGGTCGTAGGAGTTGGTTGTTTGAAGAAGAATTTACTACAAATAGCTGTTCGGCCCACCATTCTCTGCCACTCTGCACCTGCCAGTTTAGCCCAGAAACAAAGAACTGAACAGGGCAGGTGGGAGGGGGTTAACTATCCCTATTTATAAAAACCCTCACTAAACCCCCTTCTGGGCTGACTCCCTTTTCGGACTCAGCCCACCCGCACCTGGGTGAATAAACCAGCCTTATTGCTCCCACGTAGCCTGTGTGTGAAATCTGTCCTTTGGGTCATTCACCCTTTCATTATATAGTGCTTTTTCTGTAAGAATCCATGGGGAAAGTTTTTCTTTGGCTTAAATATAAAGAATAACTGAGGTTGTTAGCAGTCAGTTTGCTTTTTACTTCATGGTGTCTATGAACCTTGCCGCCGTAGCATAGACTCATGACACATCCATGCTACCTGGTTTCAAACCCCAGCAACAACACTTACTACCTTGGGTAAGTGACTTTGAGCGAGAGACTTTGGACAAGTCCCTTCATCTTGCTAAGTTCCACTTTCTACTGTTTTAAAGTGGGGAAAATAATAGTACTTACTTCACAGAGGTGGTTTGAGGATTACATGAAACAATGTAAAAATTTAAGCACAGTGCTTATCAATGTAGTAATTATGCAATAAAAAATTACTACCAGCCCAGATGTCTCTCTATATCCCCAGTTCTCATCTCCATCACACAACCTGAGCATGCTACCATCTTTTCACAGTAGTTAATGCCTACTGACATCCTTTTTCCTTAGTTAAAATTGAAAAATATTTTGGGGGTGTCAAGGACATCATCTTGCATACCAAAAGGATAATTTATCAGTTAGCATGCTTCCAGCTCCAAAAAAGCTTCAAATAACCATCACTTTCCCCTACCCTAAAAACACCCACATACTTACCAGGCTTAAATAATGACACATTATCTTATATAACAAAATGTCTAGAGGTAAGAAGTCCTCAGTGTTAACTCAGCAACTCAATATGATCATCACAGTCCCAGTTCGGGGTCAGGTGCCGTGGCTCACGCCTGTAATCTCAACATTTCGGGAGGCTGAGATGAGAGCATTGCTTGAGACCAGAAGTCCAAGACCTGCCTGGGCAACATAGCAAGACTGTCTCTATAAAAAAAAAATTTATTTATTTTTTTTGGAGACAGAGTCTCACTCTGCTGCCCAGGCTAGAGTGAGTGCCATGGCATCAGCCTGGCTCACAGCAACCTCAAACTCCTGGGCTCAAGCAATCCTTCTGCCTCAGCCTCCCGAGTAGCTGGGACTACAGGCATACGCCACCATGCCCGGATAATTTTTTCTATATAGTTTTAGTTGGCCAATTAATTTCTTTCTATTTATAGTAGAGATGGGGTCTCACTCTTGCTCAGGCTGGTTTCAAACTCCTGACCTTGAGCGATCCGCCCGCCTCGGCCTCCCAGAGTGCTAGGATTACAGGTGTGAGCCACCGCGCCCGGCCTATAAAAAAATTTTTAAAAAATACTCAGTTCCTCCCATCTTTTGGCCCTACTATCTTCAGTAGGAATAGTATTACTTTTATCCCTAGGCTGACTTTTTAAACTGCTACAAAATCACAGTTACGGTTATAGACAATGTCCAGTGGGAAAAGCGAGTGTCTTCTTTCAAGGATGAAGAAACTGTTCTCAAAGATGCCCCAGAAGACTAAACCAATCACTGGTAGGCAAGCTGGATTATGATGAGTTTCCCTTTGATCAAGGATAGGACATCTTCCCTAAGAGGTAGATACTTACACAAAAATCAGGGTTTTGTTTGCAAAGGAAATAGTGAATGTTGTTCTGCCAAGAACAAATAATTATTTGGCATTTTACTAGGTGCTAGATGTTAGTATAGATGCTGGGATGGCAAATATGTTGAAGACTAAGTTCCTTGTCCCCCATTTTATTAAGAAGACATGTCATAGGCATCATTACTACTCACTGATACAGAATCAATTGCTCTGTTGAGACTCTTGCTAAGAAACAAACTTGTAGGACTCATGCCTGATCTCTGAGATGCTTCAGGCACTTCATCAGCAAAGCAGGACAATGGTACTGTTCTTCATAAAGAGTTCTCATAAAGACTTTCATAAAAACTCTTTATAAAGAGTTTTATGATGTACCAGAATGATCTTTATATATTCTGCAGACATTAGACAACTACTGTATACTAAGTATTTGCTAGGGCCTGACATGACAGTCCCTGCTCTCACGGAGTGGACTCAGCCAAGAGATCTGATTTTAGGCTGCTGATATGTTAAAAAATATTTATTGAAGTGTGATTGACATACAAAAAGCTGTACATATTTATTATATAAGACTTGATACGTTTGGAGACAAGTACAGTAACATGTTTTTTTGATGATAAAAGTAATGCATACTTCCAGTTAAAATGTTGAGAAAACTTCTAGGAGTTTCTCCTGAAGGAATATGCACACATGTTCATGAAGATAAATGTTTCTGGACATTCTATACAGAACTGTTTCTAATGGCAGAGAATTGGAATATTAGTTTCCTTCCCCTAAATTATGGTGTAACTATGTATGGAAAAACCATGGAGCTGTTTAAAGCCATGATGTAGACATAGAGGTGCTCAAATGGAAAGAGCTTGGAGACATATAAGTTAAAACATCAAATTTTAAAATGAATATGTATGGTCTTATTTATGCTTATGAGAAAGCTGTATGTGCGTGCACATGTGTGTGTAAACGGAAGGATACATGTCAAATTGTCAGTAATGATTATGATTATCTCTCAGGAAAGAAATGTGAGTTTGCAGGGAGAGATGAAGGGAAGTTTTTAATTTTTACAGTAAGAATTTTTATATATTATGTGTGTAAAGAAATTTTAGAAAGCATAGAAAAAACAGAAACCATTGCACAGTCCACCACTCAGGTTGTATATGCAGTCTATCTTATGCCTATGTTTTTGGAAAAAAAAATTGGATCATTTCGTATATACAATTTTATATCCTTTTAAAAAAACAGTTTCACATTATAAGCATTTCTCTGTGTCATTTGTGATAATAGTGTTACTACAGTGGATTCCAAATGCTCAGATAAGGTAATATTTCTAGAGTAAACTCCCCTCCAGGTTGATACAAGAAAGTCTTGGGTCCTAGTGCTCAGTTGCTCTCCTGCCACGCCATGGCCAGACTGTTTCAACAATGGAAAACAGAAGCACAGATCATCAAAAAACAGAGCTTAAACAACTCTTTGCCACTTTGTGGGCCCGAATGGATTATGACACATACACATAATCATGACTGCCTAGTTAAATAATGAGAGCTAAAAAATAAATCTAAAAAAAACAAAGGGAGTTAACAGGAAATGGTTAATAGACGGGGCCCCTTAGACTCCCCGGCAGACCAATAAAACAAAAAGATTTAAAGAAAAACACACCACAGGATGTTTTGGACCTTTATATACACTTGTTAAAATAAATTAAAATGGGGAAAAAATGAAGAAAACAAAAGAAAGCTAGTACAGGAGAATAGGGAAGCAAAGCAACCACCCACATACCGTGTATTGTCAGTTCAATTCAAGAAGACTTAGTGAGCATCTGTGATGCTTAATTTTTTGTCAACTTAGCTAGGCCACAGTAGTTGTTCAAACATTATTCCAGATGTTTCTATGAAGGTTTTTTTTTTTAAGCTGGGATGAACAGGAGATTTTGAGTAAAGCAGATGACTCTCTCTCATGTGGGTGGGCCTCATTCAATCAGTTGAAGGCCTTAATAGAAAAAACGACTCACCTCCCCTGAGGAAGAGGAACTCGGCCAGCACACTCTGCCTTTGGACTCAAGCTGCAACAGCAGCTCTTCTGTGGGTCTTCAGCCTGCTGGCCTACCCTGTAGATTTCGAACTTGCCAGCTTCCAACATTGTGTAAGCCAATTCCTTAAAATAAATCCCTCCCTCTCTCTCCAGATGTGTGTGTGTGTGTGGTGTGCTGCATGTGTATGTTTTGTGTTTGTGTTTGTGTGTACAGGTTCTATTTCTCTGGAGAGCCCTGACTATTATAGCATCTAAAATGTGCCAAGAACCTTGCTAGGTGCTGTTTGCAGCTAGAGAGGTAAGGCAAAAATCACACTAATAGAGGAGACTTTGTAGAGTATGATGACATGAGGAGCATGAAAAGGCTGAGTGTTCAAGGTACAGGGATGGCAAATATGAAAGAGACGTTATCAGCTCAGTCAGGGTGTTCAGAGAAGGCATCCAGAAGATCAGATCATCAAGGAAAACAGGCTCTCTGGACACTAGTCCTAAGTTCACGTTTTAAAATAGTAGAATACATATACACGTAAATCAAAGTTTAAATTACAGGCCGAGTATGGTGGCTCAGGTCTGTAATCCTAGCACTCTGGGAGGCTGAGGCTGGAGAATCGCTTGAGGTCAGGAGTTCGAGACCAGCCTGAGCAATAGCGAGACCCCTTTTCTACTAAAAATAGAAAATTAGCCGGGGTGCTGTGGCACATCTGTAGTCCCAGCTACTCAGGAGGCCGAGGCAGGAGAATTGCTTGAGTCCAGGAGTTTAAGGTTGCAGTGAGCTATGATGACACCACTGCATTCTAGCTGGGGTGAGAGAGCAAGACTCTGTCTCAAAAAAAAAAAAAAAAAAAGAAAGAAAGTTTAAATCACAAAATGTTAGTGCCAGAGGATATTTGCATACCCCATCACTTTCTAATGAGGAACCCAAGGCCTGTGAAGACAGTTGCTGAGAGTGTGTGAAACTCAGTTACACAAATGGAGAGAAGCAGGCCTGGAACACAGGCTCTCTGAAGTCCAGCCAGGACTTCCATTCCCTCTACTGCCATGCAGAAAAAATTTGAAATGGCATCATTGACTAAACATTGACTTCATTAAAGACATGAACTCAGAAAGAGTCTCATTTTTAAAATATTCCTTACCCTCCCCGAAAAAGGCTTAAGTCTTGACTTGATGACAGTCTAAAAGTAGCATTTAAAGAAAAATCTAAGATAGGCACTGTAATTCTAGTAAGCAGGCAGTAATCAAATACAGCAGGAGGTGGGGATAGGGGACTCTGTGTGGAGAGGTGCAGAAGAGATAAGTGGATACAGATTTGTGTTTAAAAACCCAGGAGTGACCTTCTGCCCTTCTCAGTGGAACAGAAAGAGACCCGAGGGAAGTCCATGCTGCTGCTTCCCCTCCCGCCATGTGGTAGCTTGGTCCTGGAAGTCAGGGCTTCCCAACCTTTGATCTGGAGAGCCACCAGCGGATTTTCAAATCTTCTTCAGTACACTTCCTAGCAGACGACCTCTACTGCTCCCTCTCTCCTGGTTTTGCTGGAATTTCCAGCAGGAAGGGAAGCTCAGCCAACTCCCAGGGTTTGCAATGACAGCCCCACACTAAGGGACTGCGCTGCCCGCTGGACTCTCAGTGGGTGGAAATTCGGTTTCCAGGAAGTGAAAGATAACTCCTTAAACCAAACACTTGGGGAGCCTTACTGAAGTGATTTTTCTTTCACACAGCCTCTGCCCCACAATCCTGCCATTGGAGTCGGCCTGGGCTAACCTGCTTGAATCTGCTCTCTTTTCTGTCACTAGAAGAGGCCTTGACACAAGGGGTAAAGAAAAATCTAGTCAGGGAACATTTAGTCGCTCTTGCCTTTCCAGCCCACCCCTTCTCCCTCTGATGTGTTATCAGTCGCTTCTCCCTTGGTCTCTGGCATTCATTCTTGAAACTGCTCTTTGGAAAGACCTCCCGAAGCTTAGGGTGGGGTATCTACATAAAGGACAACCAATGCTTCCAAAATGGCCGGCAGTTTAGGCAGGTTTCCTAGCTGTGTCTGGGGCCATTGGCTGAGTCACTCGACCTCCTCTGGTGGCCCTGGAGAAATCAGTTCAAGGCTCAGGAAAGATCAGTCTCAGAGTGCTGCTTCACGCTATCAAATTCTCTTCTTCATGATGTGGTTCTTGTAAATATCAGGCCCTTCCGCAGAGCCTTCAAGTGGCCAAATTTCTTCTCATATTCAAACGGTACTAGATGTGCCAGCTTTAAGTGTTGCCTTTCTGGAAAGTTAGTGAAGAGGAACTTCCCCTTTCCATCAAGCCATGAAATTTCTGTTTAATTTTATGAACGGAACTGAATTCCTCTTCTGAAACCTAGAAACTATGACCTTTTGTTAAAAGATCACTTTTATATTACATTGTGAACAAGAAACAAATGGGAAATGTCTGGTTCAATTTTCAGAAATATTTGCAAAAGGAAGAAGACGGAAGGGGAAGGGGGAGGGGGGAAGGGGGACAGGGGAGGTAGGAGTGACCTTCAGCTTTAGTTCATTCAAGCCACGCTGTCCCATTTAGAAAGTACCAAGATCAGCTCTGGCGTCTCCTGCTGCCTGATCACTGGCTCCTTTCTCTGTTTCTCAGGGGATAGGGAAAACAAAACAAGAAACTGAAAAGAGTGACTTTTGTAACTTTGTGAGCGGTTCTGGTGGGCAACATGGCGGGGTTGGGGGCGGCTGCCAATGGCGGTGACTCTGAACAGCACCCATTCCAGAATCACGGAAATTGAGGACGAGCCAGGATTCCACCGTGGTCCCTCACTCTCAGGCAGAGAAGTCCCAACTCTCCTGGACACAGGATTTGTCTCTTCTTTTCTCAAAGTATCAGACAGTGAAACTGTGCAACCTTGTTTGAAAGTTACCCTTTCCAGTTTCATCACAAAAAAATTCTTTCTTAAACACCACCAACATTTCTCCTGCTTTAATTTAGATTACTTTCTCCAGTTTGGTCATACACAAGCATGGAGGGCATTTATGTCCATACTAGCTGAAACAAAGAAACAGAAACACCTCAAAGCAATGAAGGATCATTACCAAGCACCTCAAAACCATTTAGCCAGTCTAAAAAAATCTCAGCTCTCCATTTCTCTATTCTCTGAGTTGCCCAGTTTAGCATCTTTTTTATTATTGCTTGTTACTTTTTTCAGGATCCCCTCCATTTCCTACATTTAGTTTAAAACTGGATGTACTATTTCAATAAGAATCTGGGCTCATGTAGAGAGAATCCATGAAGATAATACCTAGCCATGGTACGTTATATTTCCACTCATATCTCACAATATTTTGTTGGCATTTTTGTCGTGTTGCAGACCTATATTCAGCTGGTTGCCCTGGTCTTTTTCTGCTATTGCTTGCTTGTTTTTCTTAGGACCTGTCCACCTTGTTCTTGTCTCTCCTGCTCAAGTCATCTTTGCCTCCCCAGTGCTCGACATAGCTCCATGGTAGGCATTCAGTAAATTTTTGGGGACTTGGATTGATGTGCCAAATGAGTGGCACAGACGTTAGGATCTGAGAGAAGGGAGAAGGGAAAGAGCAGATGGAGATCGGAAGAGTCGGGAGAGCTTCTTGAGGAAGTAGTATTAGGTCTGGTCCTTTAAGGAAGAAAGATGTCTGGATGGGCAGAGAGAATGGGGAAAGGAAGTGCAGAAGTCGAGGGTCGGTGTGTCAGGAGTCGCAGGCAGGGAGGGCACAGTGCTGAGAATGGGAGGGAGAACGGGCAGTGGGCAACATGAAGAGGGCCCTTGGTCTGAACAAGGCTTAGTGCTCAATGGCCACTTCTCTTTTCATTGTAAGCGCTTCGGTAATTTCCATCTCAAAGAACCAGAAAGAGTGTGACAGCCTGTTAAGAGGAAGAGGTGACCACTCTCATTCTGATGACATTTTCCGCCCGCGTTAGCAGACCGTTTCACTACTAGGGAGCACTGTGGCCTTCAGCCTAGGTCTGGCCACCCCAAGCAGGGTGCAGGCCTTATAGATGGGGTTGCTTAAAGCAGGGAAAGGAGCCAGGGCAGCATTTCAACCCTCCACAGTCCGCGGCAGAAACGACGATGGGTGCTGGTTGCCAGGTGGGTATGTTGGGGAATTGTCGTGAAACAGTGATCAGAGAGCTTTCTGTGACACTTTCCTGCTGAGACTGCAGCCATGTCCAAAAATGAACTTCCAGACCCCTTGGGAGAGGCATGTTATTAGAAAGGGAAAAACAGTCCCTGTGCAGTGGCTCATGCCTGTAATCCTAGCACTTTGGGAGGCTGAGGCGGGAGGATCAATTGAGGCTAGGAGTTTGAGACCAGCCTGAGCAAATCTACAAAAAATAGAAAAATTCGTTGGTCATGGTGGTGCACACCTGTAGTCCCAGCTACTCAGGAGGCTGAGGCGGGAGGATTGCCTGAGCCCAGACATTCGAGGCTGCAGTGAGCTGTGATGATGCCACTTCACTCTGGCCCAGGTGACAGAGCAAGACCCTGTCTGAAAAAAAAAAAAAGAAACGAAAAGAAAAAAGAAAAAGAAAGAAAAGGAAAGGAAAAACAAAATTCCCCTGAAAATTTTTGTCAATGCAAAAATGGGTTTTGTTTTCTTGGCTAGAGGGAGCCTACTGTGGGAAAGGGGCTTTCCCAGCATCTAGGCTGTCCCGCACCTTGGACCCTGAGAACTCATTGTGCAAACAGCAAAACTTACAGGGACTCCTACGCCACTGCCAGGATCCAGCCCAGCCCTCCCTGTGGACATCAGAAGGGAGGTTAGAAAGTTTGAGCTCAGCCTGGCTTTATCAGCATGAGGAAGTGAAACAGCTCCAAGGTCAAAAGAGAAGAGATCGAACCATCATTTCCACAGACATCATCATGTTCAGAGGCAGAGCAGAGAGTGAGGCCTCCCCTGCAGGGTTCTCACCAGCTCGTCCACCCCCGCCCCTTGCTTCCTGAATGACAAAGCTGCCTCTCCCTTGAGTCCCAGACACCCCTTCCTGTAGGGCCCCCTACAGACAGTCTATGACTGTCTTAATTTCATTTATGGTGTCTTTCATCGTGTAAATATTTTTAATTTTTATAAAGTCAAATCTGTATATCTTTTTTCTGTGTGTGTGGCTTCCAGGGTTTGTGTCTTTCTCTCTCACCCTAGAATTATAGAAATATTCTCTCATAAATTTATAATTTTAATTTTTCACATAGAAATGTTTAAAAAAATCCTTTTGTTTTTAATAAAGTAAAACTGTAGATGGATTTAAAAATCAAGTGGTGGTGAAGAACTTACACTGAGAAGCAGTAGTCCCCGCTTTGTTCCTCTTCCTCTCCACCCTCAGGCTTGCTCCTTAGAGCAAACTCCTTTAACTCCTGATTGGTTTTCCTTCTAGTAATATGGGTACACTGCCTCAGCCATCACCTCCATCCACCTTCCAGTCTCTAGAAATTTAGCCCAGAAATCTTTGGTCCACAGATCATGCTCCTAGTCTCACTGTAATTGTGGGTATACCTTAAAAAAAATTTTTTTAGCTATTATTTTAATGGGGTCTCAGGAGGAAGAGGGATTAAACACATACCATTAGTGCATAATCTTGGAAGAGAAACCTGTACTTTGCAGTCAGGAGGGGGAAAACTAGTGAAAAGTACCTGTCTGGTCCCTTTCCTCCCAATCTCTCTCATTAAGTCACATCAAGGTGCTAATGGCAAAAGGTCGAGGCAGGTTAGGATTTTACTGGGACTCTTAAAATGTGAGGGTGTCTTGTGGTCTTCAAAATTTGTACTCATATATCCCCACGTGAAATTTATAAAGCTATGTATTTCTTTACTCACTTTAAAGGTGACATCTGTAATTTTATATTACTTTAAATACCTGCAAAGGACATAATTTCCAACATACTGTAAATTTGTCACTTTAAAAAATTACATCATTCTTACATGTACTGTGTAAAATCTAAATTGGCAAAATCAGTGAAAACCTTTCTTCTAAGATCTGAATATGCATTCAAGAAAATATAAAGCACAAATTTACCTCTGATGTAACATGCCTTTTACTTGAAAATGTAATGTTAATCTATTAGAGGTAAGGTGGAAGTTGTCACCTCCTTCCTCCCTGTAATTATTCAAAACATGCATCTGAGACCCAGAACCTGACCCAGGGGTAGGAGGGTGCTCGCAAACCCCTTCTCCTAATAGGGAAGGTGAAATGGTGCAGTGGGGTCCTGTCCTTGCACGTCTTGCCTGCATGATTTCCAGAACTGGGATATTGCAGGTGGAAGGTGGACACAGCAGTCCACCCACCCAACTTGCTGCTGGGATGAGGCAAGCTGTCACTGCAGTCAGTATCACTCACCCAAGCTCTCTGCTCTCTTTCTGGCTGCCGTGGGAAGGACGGCGTCTTTAACAACACGCAGGAAGTAGAAAAGCAAGTTCACTGCATAAAAGCTGCTGTCAGTCCTGCCAGCCCACTCCAGTACACCTGTCTCTAATGCCACGTCTCTACTGAATAGAAACATGGACGAGACAGGAGGGACACAGGCCCTACCTTGGGCTTACACTGTCTCAATTTAAGGAGGCAATGTTAACTGAAGCACCGATATTTCAAACTGTCCCCCCCCCTTTTTTTTTTTTTGAGATTTTTACTTTCTAGAACATTGCACCACAGTAAGATTCAGGTTGGGTGAGAAGTACACCTTTCTTTTTAAATGGGGTGAAGGTCAAGGTCCTTCTTATGCAAGTTTTAAGAAAGAATACATAAAGTGGAAATCTAGAAATTGATTTTCTTAACTCTATCAGTGCCCACATACCCTCTGAAAGTCTCCTCAGGGATACAAGTACCTCAGTTTGAAGAGCCTGCCTTGCCCGAATGGATGCGTGTGCTGTGGGTGCTGGGACGCCCTGATGCTTTAGCGCTATAGCTATCAGATCACATGGTTTGAGCTGCCACTCACTCCGTGCAAAAGATTTGTCCCACACACAACCAGCGATCTTTCAGAGGCAGCATTAACTGAGCCTTGTGACATATTCCCTCTAGAGAGGACCTGTGTTTGCCACACCACAGGCCTGATCAGAGCCTAAGCACAGCCACAAAGTGGAAAAAGACTTTATTCTTTCCTTCTCTTCTTTTAGGGTGATTTTTACTCTCCCCATCCTATGGACACCCAGCGGCCTCATGCTTTCATCCCTCCCCATCAGCTTTTTATTTAAAGGACCTCGATGCCTTCAATAACATTGAAAAATACAGGATGGATAGCAGCTCACATTGTGATTTTTGCTAGGAAAGTTTGCTTTCTAATAGGCTTAAATATTTCTGACATTTCTATACCATATTCACAATGTTTGCCACATTCATATACCATGTCTACTATCATTTTTTTTTCTCTAAATTGACTCACCTTTCTACATCTACACATTTATTTTAGAAGAACAACTGTTGTATCTCTACCATACCAAGTATCCCTGCTGTCTCAGCCTGGGTTCTCCGGAAAGCAAAGCTAGAGACAAAGGCTTGAGCAAAGTAGTTTATTTGGAAGCATGAGTCCAGCGGGACAGGATAGGGAAAGGGAGACAGGGAAGGGGGCACGCCAGAACAAGGAAGCCTTATGAGGTGATGGCTGCTGAA
Organism: Lepilemur ruficaudatus; assembly: GCA_963574885.1. Classification (NCBI taxonomy): domain Eukaryota; kingdom Metazoa; phylum Chordata; class Mammalia; order Primates; family Lepilemuridae; genus Lepilemur; species Lepilemur ruficaudatus. The sequence continues at coordinate 10,398 of CAUYRT010017511.1, read as the reverse complement.
GGCCACTGGTGCTCGATGCCACCAAGACCTTTTGGGGAGCCTGAGAAAATGTCTCTCAGAACTCTCTACTGTAGAGACACAGGGAGAAGCAGTTATCCTTCAGCCTCTAGCCTCCAGTGGTCAAGGGTAGCCCCGTGGGCACTGACTTCCCCACATTCCTTGATTGCACATGCCTGAGTGGGAACTTTCAAAGGTGTCCCATGCCAAGACAACAGAGAAGTCCTGGGCGGGGCCGGAGCAGACTGTGAAAAGCGCAGGCCCGCACAGCGTGCTCTCGGTTTCGCCTGTGCAGCATGGGTCTGCTGCTTGGCCGTGCGTGCTCCAGAATTCTACATGGGGTGCACGGGGGGAAGGCTGCTTGGAAATGGGGGTGCTGAGAGGTACTAAAGTCTTCCTCACCCCACCTCTCAGTGCTGTGACCATGCCCACCTGACGTGCACTCAACCACGGCTGGGTGACTGGAATTCACTGTCCAACATGACTGCCTGGAGCCCACCCTGTGAGCATGGTGGGGCGGAAGGGTGAGAGTGCAGTTGAGGCTGGTCTGGTGAGTTGAACACTCTCCAGAAAGTCTCCCCTACATATGGGATCAACGGCCGACTCCTGTAGTGGCCTGACAATGACTCAGGAGGAGTAACTCTGGGTGCTAAAACAGAACTTGAGACCAGCACAGAAACAGCCAGCCCCTGAAGCTCACCCCCACCGCCCAGCAAGGCTAGCGGGCTGCCCCAGCCTCTCCTGGGGCGCCTTTCTTCCCTCCGCCCAGGCTGCCCCGGGCCCTCAGTGTTCAGTGTGTGTTAGCGGGTTTTCCGAGGTGAGGGAGGCTGCCATGTGATTGGCCCTGGCCACACCCTCTAGGGAGGCAGGGGTAAAAAGAGCCGTGGAGGGAGCTTCCTCAAACCACAGGCCACACCCTGCCCGCCCGGCCCCTGTGTTGGTTGACTAAGTGCTTCTGTGCGAGGTCAAATCCTCTGTAAAGTAACAGGAAGTTAGAAGGTAGAAACAGCACCTCTTTGATAGCCCACCCAAAGAACCGAGTGATTTGCCATTATTTTGAAGACAGCACGAAGAGAACATCTCAGAAGCGGAGAACATCTCAGAAAACATCTCTGATTTTTAATGCAAAAGGAAGAGTGGAATTTTTCCTCATTGGTAAGTACATTTACTATTATCTTACTATGGGACAGCTTGGGAGAACTAGTTACCAGCAACCTGACTGATTTTTAAACAAACATATCATCACCACTACCTCCAGGACTCATACTTGCCCTCCAAGAAGGCTCTGGGCTTTCATTTCCATGGAATGCTGTGGCTTCTCAACACATCTGGAAAATCACCATGAGAATCGTGGCCCATTATTTTTAAATTTCCTAGATGGTAGCAAATATTATTTTTGTGGGCCAAATTTGAGTTTCCCCAGCCAGTGAAATTCTGGTGAATAAGTCTCTTTAACTTAATCTTGCTAAAAACAGACTGTGGCTAGTAAGAAAATGTGCGGTAGTTGGAACACTAGCTCCAGGGCGGTCCCCAAAGAGGAGATAGATCCAAGCATCTTCTGCGCAGCCTTGAACTCTGTCTATGGCATCAGCCCGAGAGGGTGACAGTGGGGCACAGCATTCATTTTCATTTCCCAATTTTGATATATTTACTGGGAAAAAAAAACCCAGCCTCTTCATGTTACAGTAAATGATTTACATGAGTAATATTTACAGTGTGTCTTTGTTTTTCCTTCCTTTTTACTGATAGATTTTTGTGTTGATTGAGAACTTATACTCCTTTATGACATATTATTTGAGTAGAGGTGTTTAATAACTGAGATACTTTTTTTTTCCTGTGTTACTATGTTAAGAAAGAAGTTGTTTCATAACTTAAGTACTGCCTCAGACAAAGGACACCCTTGCCGGTTCCTCTGCATTTCGTGATATGTTCAGAAGAGAATCTGAACTTTCATGGGTTGGCTAGTGATATTGAGGGTTCTTCTAGTTCTGGGTATTTCTAACAAAGTCATAACCACATCTAGTAAGCAGAGAGCCGTTTCATAGAAGCACTATGGTTGGTTCTTGGAACAGCACAAGGCATGGTCTCACAGGGTTCCCTGACTTGCTTTTCCTCAGGGTCACACCCTGGCTGAGAAGTCACTCAGGTTAAGCTCCCCAGCTGATTTTAGACAGGCAACTCGGGAGTTTACAACCCACAGTAGGCAGGCCTGCCTTCCTTGATGACTTGTATTTTTTTCTTTTTCAGGTTGTGAAAATAAATCCACAACCTTTGGAGACCCAGGAACACTATCCAGCTTCTCCATCAGTGTGTTTTGTAAACATCAGTGGAGAATCCTCTACGTGGGGCGGTTGGATTGTCTTCAGCCCTGCCTGCTTCATACTGGGGAGGTGCCCAGGTCTAAATTGTTGGCTTCCATCTCCCACCCTAAGCCAATGGATTACACACAAGTGTGCAAGTGTTTATACCTCAATTTCTTGGTGTTGGCTGTTATTTGCTACTCCTGTTCAGGTAAGCAACTTTCAGGAACTTAACTGAGTCCACTGCTACAGGTTTAAGGGAAAGGAAGTAATGTTCTTTGTGCTGTTTCCTTCCATCACCCTATAAGCAGGAGGGAACCTTCAGGGTGTTTCCAGTATATTTCAAGGATGAGAAAACTGTGGTCCAAAGAGGTTGAAGGACTTGCTTATGGTTACATAGCAAGTTAGAGGCCAAGTTAAGAACCTAGACCTTAAAAGAAGGGTGAGACAGTGTCATTTTAACAAAAGCATAAAGCCGATTCAGAAAGCTTGGAGTTGTAAACACTAGATGCTCGTTTGCATTTTGTGGTGCGAGAAGGGCGTTGGTCTCGGGGTCCCGTTCCCAAACTCCATTTCCATGATACCACTCAGCCAGAGTGCTCTGCCTCTAAAACTGAGTGATGATGAGCTTTCTAGTTTGAGAGGGAAGAAGGAGGAAGGGGTTAGGAATGTAATCTTCTGGATGTCAAACTTTTCTCTTGATATTTATTCTTACGCTTTGGGTGCTGATATCCTTTTTCAACACTGACATCTGACATTAAGTGGTATCCGACTTAGCACAAAATTATATTTTTAGTTATTTTAAATTTGATGCATAGTATTTCATATGTGTCTTGCAAATATTTTCACTTCTAGAGGCTTTTGTTGCTGCTCTGGTGGTCTTAAGTGTGCTGAACTTGCATGACTACCAAGAAGGGTGGGGCTCATCCTGCTGGAAGGATGGTTCTGGCTTTTTTTAAAGTCGTAAAACAAAAGATGTGCCTCCTATGGAGTAGTATACCTCCTGGTATCTCCAAAATAAAGAGGAGGCTTCGGCTCCAGCATGGTTTCCCAGTCTGTAAAGACCCTTGGTCCAAGGTCCTTGTCTTAAAAGCTGCTCACTGGAGCCTTGCCTGGGATGTCTGAGGTGTGGAGAGTGGGCAGAGGGAAGGGAAGAGGAGCTGGAAGCACACAGGTTACTTGTCTGCCATGGTGGTCGTTTTAATTTTTCTGTCCAGAGTTGTAAAGTTTGCTATTATCCATGTTGCAGAACCAAGAGAAGAACCATGGCTTAAATTTCACAATTTACCCATCAGATTTTGTGTATATTTGAAGGTGATATTATGTTCCCAGCACTTACAATTTTCTTTCGGGAAGGTGAGGAAATGTTTCCAGACTAGTCTTCTGAGGAGTCTGAATGAATTGAAAATATTTAGAAGGAAATTTGTACAGGCTTCCCAGAACTGAGAGAGAGGATAATAGAAAGGAGAAAGAACATAAAAGGAAAACTAAAACCCAGGCTTTAGCAATTGTATCAGGAAAATTAGGATCAGAGGTAAATAGAAGATGATCTTCGAACTAAAGAATGATGTTTAGGAAAGCACCTTGTGCTACTGCTACATCCAGATTTTATCGCTGCTGTGACGGAGTCAAGGAACCAATCCACGAGCTTCTTATGTCTGAACACCTACTGTGTGCCTGGTGGGCCGAGGATTCCCGCCCTTAAAGAGGTGTGCATATATTACTTGGGGAAGGCAAAACTGACCCACATAAAATAAGCAACGAGCAATGAAGTGCTTTGTTCTGACTGAAAGAGTCCAAGATCTGGGAAAAGAGGGACCAGGTTGGGCTGTATGGACGTGGATGGGTGATGGACAGAGACTCTGGGAGGGCAACGGCCTGGTCAAAGGCACAAAGGTGAGGATGAGTCTGGCACAGGTGTTCATTCTTTTGTTTAATTATTAACTCAACACATATATTCTTCTGAGGCTTTGGATAAAAAATAAATAAATATTGAGCATCTCCCATATACAAGAGATTTTTCTTGGTCCTAGGGACAAGTTGTGAGCAAAATGGACATGGCCCTTGCCTTCATGGAATTTATAGTCACTGAGAGGAAGAAGAAAAGTAACCCAATAGTCACTCAGACGAATGTGTGAATGTGTGACCGACAAACAGAGAGAAGTGCTTTGAAGGCAAGGTACAGGCCTGTCAGAGGAAGTGCCCTCTTCCCTTGCCAGCGAGGAGGGAAGCGAGCTGGGGGAAGACGGGAACATAGGTCCAGACTGGGCAGGAGCAGGGGCCAGACCCCACAGGGCTTGGGCGCCTAGGTGAGGACTCTGCATGCCATGCAGAGAGCACTGGGGAGCCAGAAGGGCTCTGCAGGGGCGTGGCACGGTTGGCCCCAGCACTGCTCATACTTTAATTACACATGCCAATCACCTGGGGGTTTTGCTAAATTGCAGTTTCTAGCCCAGGGGATTTTTTTTTTTTAGTGATGTGAAACTATTTTACGTAATACTGTAATGATGGATGTAAGTCATTATAAATTTGTCCAAACCCACAGAATGTACAATACTAAGAGTGATGAACACTAACGTAAACTATGGACTTTGGGTGATAATGATGCATCAGTGTAGGTTCATCGACTGTAACAAGTGTACTGCTGTTGTCTGAATGCTGCCAGCCAACGGGTCCCATGAGTGACAATTTTTGCCATCATTACCCTGATAACAGCTGTTCAAGTCCCTAAGCATTTTTTGCTAGAAATAGGGTCTTGCTCTATGCCCTACGCAGGGTATGATCATACCTCACTGTAACCTTGAACTTCTGGGCTCAAAAGATCCTCCTGCACAGCCTCCTGAGTAGCTGGAACTAGACACCATGCCCAGCTAATTTTTTTTTTTTTTTACTTTTTGTACAGATGGGGGTCTTGCTATGCTGCCCAGGCTGGACTTGAACTCCTGGCCTCAAGTGATCTCCCAAATTGCAGGGACTACAGGCATGAGCCACCGTGCCTGGACCTCTGAGCATTTTAAGAATATAAATACTACTCAGAGAGAGAAAAAAAGTAAGGATTGTATTTATACAGAGTATAAGAGCTGGATCTTAAAAGAAGACAAAGTCAGGAGCGACATAAAAATCAGGTGAAAAGTCTCAAATCTGCTGGCTGCTATAGAGCAGATACACCTTATCTTCCTTGTGTGGTTATAGCACCCAGCCCAGGGCCAACACCAGCCCTGTCATTGCTGGTTCACTTAATCAAATGCTTAGAAGAATTGTCCAAAAAGGTCATTTCCATAGGAGGAAGGGTGTGCACAAGCCATCAACTGTAAAGTCTTCAGGTGGTGAGACAATAGGTGAATTTTGGTTTTCTGTATTTTTCCATTCTTTCAAAATTAATGTATGTTTCTTTTATAGCCAGGGAAAATGTTTGTTTAAAGCATACTTAAGTCCTGAGTGATGTCATGTATGTCAGGTCGCGGGGTGAGTTGTCGGATGCTGTGCCCGCTGCTTCTCTCCGTTGTGCACCAGGAGAAGTGGTGAACAGCGCTCAGACCCCCACCCGGCAGCACCTCTGACCGCTGCTGGGGTTGAACTCACCGGAAGTGCCCTGCGGAGGCCCCTGCATCCACACTGCCTCCATCCTATATGGAGAGGTGGGAAGATTCGTGTCTTCCTAGACTGGGTTCTTTTTCCCTGCATGTTTTATTTGCAATGACATAAAACTCACAGTTTCAAAGTGTACAATTCAGTGGTTTGTCGTGTATTCACAATGTTGTAAAACCACCAGCACTATTTAATTCCAGAACATTTCCATCACCCCGAAAAGAAACACCATACCTATTAGCAGCCAGCCCCTATCTTCGCCTACCCCCATCTCTTGGTAATCACTAAGCTACTTTCTGTCTCTAGGAATTTGCCTCTGGACATTTCTTATAATATGTGACATTTTGTGTCATTTTTTCTCTGTGTATTGTCTTCAGCTTTCACCCATGTTGTAGTGTATATTGTACTTCGTTCATTATGGCCAGATAATATTCTATTGTAGATTGAATTCTTGAGAGGTGCGTTATTTCTCTAAAACTAGTGGTTTCTACACTTGTTCATAAATCCTCTCGCAGATTTAGCACTTGGGAGTCGAAGTGGTCAGGGCAGGGGGGTATCTGAGGGGTCAGGAGAGGCAGGGGTGAGGACAGCATTGTGAGTGTCCCCAATGTGCCACACAGGTGGGCAGTGTACACACATTCATCAGGAGAGGGGAGCAGCGTCACCTTTTGTCTCTGCCTTCTCTCCCCCTCTCCTCTCACGCCTCTGCCCCTTTCTGCTGCTGCTGGTGTAAATGCAGGGTGGGCTCCCCTGCTGGTTATGGGCACTCAACTCAGTCCAAGGGTCAGCCAGTTACCGTGGGGGTGCTGGTCCCATCCTGGGTGTGGTGCAACAAAGTAGGCTGCTATGCATGAGAACAGCCCCATTAAAAATCTGTATAGCATGCTGTGGTTAACAAGCGCTTCCCATCTGGGTTCATATGATCCCTGTGATAATTATGTGTAGAAGGGAAGATAGTTACCTGAGTCTGTTTTGTGCTGCTCTAACAGAATACTTAAGATTGGGTAATTTATAAAGAACACGGATTTACTTCTTATAGTTCTAGAGGCTGGGAAGTCCAAGGTGGAGGGGTTTGTATCTATGTGGTGAGGGCCTTCTTGCTGCATCATCCCATGGCAGAAGGTGGAAGGGCCAGGGAACGTGTGCAAGAGAGAGAGTAGGAATGGGGTGGAACTCATCCTTTATAAGGAAGCTACTCCTGCCCTAACAAACCCACTCCCCAGATAACAGAGGCAGAGCCCTCATGTCATAATCACCTCTTAAAGGTTCCAGCTCTCAACATGGTTTTGTTGGGGATTAAGTTTCTAACACGTGAACTTTGGAGAACACAGTCGAACTATAGCAATAGCATTATGCCCATTTTATAGAAATGGTATTTGAGGCCCAAAGAGGTTAACCAATTCATTCAAGGTTATGATTCTCATATGTAGCAGATGAGCCAGACCTCATCTCCTAATGCCTTAGGCATGCAGTCAGCAAATATTTATTGAGCACCTACTATGGGCCAGACCCTGTTCTAGACCCTGCAGATATGGCAATGAACAAATTGGACAAAGCCTCTGCTCTCATGGCTCTATAAGTAATTATATATCATATATATTCATGTAAATAGAAATCACACTTGTAAAAGTATCTGTCAGCTGGAGATAAGCTTGAAGAGAAATAAATCAGGCAAGAGACTAAGGAGCAGCAGGATGGATGTGCTCAGGGAGGGTGGCGTGTTTAGGGAGAGTCAGAGAAGGCCTCTCTGACAAGGGGCCACGAGAGCAGAGGTGAGCGGAGTGAGACCTGGGCTGTGTGGGTCTCTGAGGAGGACGTCGGCCCCGCTAATGTCCTGGTGGTACGCAGGAGTTTCACGTGCAGTATTTTGTTTGACTCCTCACACTCCTTGCGTTAGGTTGGTGTTACCGTGACCATTTGTGAAATGGCAAAGCAAGCTCAGAAATTCAACCGGGTTTTAGATGGTAATGCTGAGATTTCTGGGAACTGACTCTCCTCTCCGGAGTCACTGAAGCAGAAAAAACCCTTCAGAGATGTTTCAGCCGTTTTCTGTCCTGTGTAGAGGAGCCCCCGTGGATGGAAGCCAGGTCCCTGTGGGAATTCCCAAATCACAGGGAAGATTTTAGGTTCCTCTTTTTAGTCTGGTTCTTCCTCAGCAGCAGTGTCTGATGAGAAGCGGATTTCAGAGAGGAACGTCAAGCAGCCCATTGATGGTGTGCTGTGACCTTTAGAGACACCCACACTTTTCCTCACATGGCTGGACAAAAACTCCTTAGGAACCGTCACTGAAATTAGCTTCTCTTTCAGTTACAATTTCTCCTTGGCAAACATCACCACATGTCAAAATCTGTTCGAAACATTGGATTATTTGGGGGTGGGAACAAACAGTTCAGTGGGGAAAGCCCCTATTACTTGGGGCCCCAGAGGAATGGGCCCCATTCTTGCTCTGTCTGTCTGGCCCAGAGTAAGCCCAGACTTCTGTGTATTTGACACAGTCCCTGAGTGAGATGAAAGGAACCAGAGGGCAGGAGTTGGTGGCAGGAGGAGGGAGAGAGAAAAAAAGGAAACTCTTACAGAAGACCTTCTATGTCCTTGGGACTTTTCTATTCATTTCATTTACTTGAACTTTATTTTCCAGTGATCCTGAGGGGTAGCTATCATACTCATTTTACTGATAAGGAAACAGATTAATCAGCAAGTGGCTGAGCTGGGACTAGACTCCAAGTCATCAGGAATGCAAATTCCGTGCTCCTTTTACATATCATTTTGCTTTTCTTGTATCCCTAAGAGTGTCTGGGCTATAGCTTGATCTTTAGCTATTATAGCTTCACTTTGAAACACGCTCCCTTCAGACATATCCTTTCATTTCTGCCCCCCCGCCCCGTCAGTTTCATTTATATTCCTTAAAGCAGCAACTGGCCACATTCTGAGTTGCCTCACATTGCTATGCGAATACCCACCGGCACAAAACCCTCTTCTTCAGTGCTGTGGTTGGGCCATAATCAGTCTGACAGAGGCCTGAGAATAGCTGGTGAGATGGAAAGGTGCTAGTGCCCCACGGTCCGGCAGCCCAAGAGGAGAGAGGGCCTGGAAATGAGGTCCCTGGACATGGGCCTCCCCATGCAGATTTCTGTGGCTTAGGAGGATGCTGGGCAAGGAAGACACAGCGGGAGAGCACTGGGTGGGGAGGCGCTGGGGCCTAAGAGGGTGTGCTTTTAGGTCCTGCCCTGCATGGGAAGAGTGACCAGGCCTTCTGAACCAAAAATCAAAAACATAGTCTGATAAGGAATTTTGGCGCTGTTGATGAGTAAACACTCCTTCCCTTATTCTTCCTCTCGACTGCAGAATCATAGACACTTGGGGCCGGGTGGTGGCTTGCACCTACAATCTAGCACTCTGGGAAGCTGAGGCAGGAGGATAACTTGAGCTGAGGAGTTCAAGTTCAAGACCATCCTGAGCAAGAGTGAGACCCTGTCTCTACTAAAAATAGTAAAAAAAAAAAAAGAAAAAAAAAAAAAGGTGTGGTGGTGCACAGCAATAGTCTCAGCTACTTGGGAGGCTGAGGCGGGAGGATTGCTTGAGCCCAAGAATTTCAGGTTGCTATGAGCTGGGCTGATGCCACGGCACTCTAGTCTGGCCAACAGAGTGAAACTCTGTTTCAAAAAAAAGGAAAAAGAAAATTAGTCATAGGCACTTGGAATCTTAGGTCGACCTGCCCTGCCCTTGGCTTCCTGAACTTCTCAAAGTCTCAGTTGCCTCATCTGTAAAATAGGGATAATAATACACATCTCATGGGGTTGCTAGGGGGATTAAGTGAAATAGCACTTGTTCCCCTCCATAGAGCAGCCATAGAGGAAGCAAAAAGGAAGCTGACATGGTATGAAGAGTGATTCAACACAGGGCACCTAGACAGAGGGGGGCAGCAACACTTCAGCCTCCACCATCACTCTCCCCAGTATCTTGGTCAGGGCTGGCTTCTCTTGGGGATAGCATTATGTTAGATAAAGCAAATAAGAAATAAGCGGACTAAAACATTTCCTGGTTTGAGAAAAGGCTCATATTGATCCTAAATCCTGCATGCCATTGGAAAATCCTCAAGAAAAATGAAAGGTGGGGGGTTCGTTATATTATAGTGATTTGTCCATGAGTCTGATTTTAGTGATATGTCTTAATTGTTTTGAAAGCAAAATTTATTTTTTTATGCAATCATATTTAGTTTTTCCTTTTTTTGGTTTTTTTTTGAGACATAATCTTACTCTGTTGCCCCAGCTAGAGTGCCGTGGTGTCAGCCTAGCTCACAGCAACCTCAAACTCCTGGACTCAGGCAATCCTTCTGTCTCAGCCTCCCAAGTAGCTGGGACTACAGGCATGTGCCACCATGCCCGGCTAATTTTTTTCTATATATTTTTAGTTGACCAATTAATTTCTTTCTATTTTTTAGTAGAGACAGGGTCTCACTCTTGCTCAGGCTGGTCTCAAACTCCTGAGCTCAAACGATCCGCCCGCCTCAGCC
>CAUYRT010017510.1:0-40312 GCA_963574885.1 Lepilemur ruficaudatus | reverse complement strand
TAATGGTGAGTACATGTTGTATTTGTTTTTCCATTCTTGTGATACTTTACTTGGAAGAATGGGTTCCAGTTCCATCCAGGTTAATACAAGAGGTATTAGTTCACCATTTTTTTTTAATGGCTGAGTAATACTCCATGTTATACATATATCACATTTTATCAATCCAATCATGTATTGATGGGCACTTGGGTTGTTTCCACATCTTTGCAATTGTGAATTGTGCTGCTATAAACATTCAAGTGCAGGTGTCTTTTTAAAGGGCTGGTAACTAGAATCCATAAAGAACTCAAGCAAATCAGCAAGAAAAAAATATAACAACCCCTTTAAAAAGTGGGCAAAAGACATGAACAGAAACTTTTCAAAAGAAGATAGACTAATGGCCAACAAACATATGAAAAAATGCTCAACATCTCTAATCATCAGGGAAATTCAAATCAAAACCACAATGAGATATCACTTAACTCTGGTGAGAATGGCTTTTATCAAAAAGTCCCAAAACAACAAATGCTGGCATGGATGTGGAGAGATAGAAACACTCATACACTGTTGGTGGGATTGCAAATTAGTACAACCTCTATAGAAAGGAGTATGGAGATACCTCAGACAACTAAAATTAGAACTACCACATGATCCAGCAATCCCACTACTGGGTATTTACCCAAAGGAAAATGTTTAGCATTACATGACTGGATTTATTGCTCTTTCTTGGCTTGTGTAGGTTTTGTATGGGTTTAGAAGACACATTAAAATTATCCCTGTTTGGGAAAAGCTGTTGTGTAGAGATATAGAGGAATTATTTCAGTTAAATCATTTATTTCTTGTATTTTGAGCATTTTAACATAAAAAGGAAGCATTTAAAATCATAATACTTTATAATAAAAATGGTAATAACAAGAAAAATTATAATATTGTACATACCATTTATGGATTGCTTTCTATATGCCCATTTGCTTGATAAAATACTTGATGCTTGGTAAATGTTAACGACAGAATTACCCTGCAAAATATAAATATATAAGAGCTAGTCTAAAACATGGAAAACTAAAATTCTGAGAGATGAAATAACACATGCACTGGCATTGGTCACCCGGCCAAAATTATGTTGCCAGATTCTATGTCCTTCCTACCTGTAGTAGTTTACCCCAAACTTGACAGTTTAAAATAATATTTATTATCTCACATATTTTCTGAGGGTCAGGAATCCGGGAGTAGCTTACTGGGTGGTTCTTGCTCAGGGTCGCTCCCAAGATTGTTGTTGACTAGAGCTGTCCTCATCTCAAGGTTTAACTGGGACTGAAGTAATCACCTCCAAGCACACACACGTTTGTTCACAGCTGTAAACAAATCTCACTGGCTGTGAACTGAGGTCCTCTCCTCACTGCACGGGTTCCTCTGTAGGACAGCTCACACAATGGCAAGTGGCTTTCCTGAGAATGAGTGATCCAAGAGGAAGGAAGGAAGGAAGAGAGACCCAAAATGAAAGCTGTAGTCTTTTAACTATCTTGAAGTGATATACCATCCATTCTGCCATATTCTATTATTTAAAAATGAGCCATTAATTCTAGCCCACACTTAACAAGAGACGACTGACTCTCCACCATCTAGATGGGGGATAGATTAGAAATGTGTGGTTATATTTTTACAACCACCATGGTACTCTTATGGACTGTTTTCATATATGTTCTGTCACATGAAAAGTATCACATTTTTTTCATTAAGTATTACAAATGCATTAAAATTGAAGTCAGTATTGCTGTAATATTTTTATAAGGACTAGAAGTGAATTAACACTGTCATGATTTAATGTACGTGTTTTGGTTGAAGCAAGAAAAATGAGAGGTATGTAAGGCTCTAACGTGGTAAAAAATTATTTAGAGTATCATGATATTTTCTGAGGCACAGGAAATTAGTACTCCTTTAGATTAAAATAATTTTCATTTAATTAGTTATTGAATAATAAGCTGGGATCTATATCTAAATCATTTCATATTTTAAATATCATAAATAAAAAAACATTCAATTATTGAGTGATAATGTCAGGACACTATTTATTTTATAAAATCCCATAATATTAACCACACAAACTATCAATATATCAATATTGGGTTTTGTTTTGAGTTTAACATTTTATTTAAAAAATATCTGCACCTAATATTACAATTTCCAACAGGAAATATTCTAAGTTTCTGTTTCATAGATATTTTAATGCTTATCTAAATATTTGTTTTAGAACATTATTAAACATATTTCTAAGACATATCACATCATACCTGAATAGTTATTTATTCCAAACTCAGTTAGAAGTCAGACCTTCTGAAACTTGAAACTATCTATACCAGAGATTTAAGACTTATTCTTCAACTCTAATTTTGCTTCCAATACAATTAACGTAAGGGATTCAAATGTAAGTAGATAAATTGAAGGGTAATTAGTTTGGCTTATGAAGAAAAATGTCTTAGAAAGAGCAAACAAAAAAATAATAAAGTAACAAAATGAAAATGTATAAGTATATACTTCTGTTATTGCTATTAACATTTATAAAATTATTGAAACAATTTCATCTTTATTGAAATGATCAACAGCTTTTAAAATATGTGAGTGAAGTAAAATATCTATTTTTAAAAGTAGATATTTTTAAAAACAAATCTACTTGATACGTATTTAAAAAAAGTAGTCGTAGATGTATCAAAACACGATTTCCAAGTTTTCTCCACTATATTAGTAGTAATGAAAATAGTAATAACATAAACTAGAATTTATTCAAGGCCATATAATAATATATTCACCAAATCCTATATGATGATTTGTTTTTCCAAATTTTATAGAAGAGTAAATTAAATCTCAGAGAAGTTAAATAGATTTCCCAAGGCACAAGGTCATAAGCCAAGTCAGGATTTTAACCTGCTCTGCTTGATGCGAACATATATTTATTTCTCCACTCACTCATATGATATTTTTGAAAGGCTCTTTTATACAAAGGCTTTATTGATATTTTTAAAAATTCATGTACTATTCTCAAAGAGGAGAAAAAAGACAGATTTCCACTAAAAACATAATAGCTTATAAAAATCTTTGTCCTAAGATTTATTTTTAAAACTCAGGAAATAGATAATTGAAAAGAATAAAATTGAGTAATTATAATTTAAAATACTGATACATCCATACTTTTTTCAATTACGTATATTTAAGTGGAATCATACCACACATAATATTTTTGAGAGTTTGGCTATATTTTCTTTATTATTTTTGAATTTTTTTAAAAAAATTAAAGTTGACATATGGTATTATTAATTGAATGTATTTATGAGGCACAACATGATGTTTCAATACATGTACTCATTGTGTAATGACCAAATCAGGGTGATTAGCATATCCATTACCTTAAACCTTTAGTATTGCTTTCTGGATTGAGGACATTCAAAAATCTCTAGCTATTTTGAAACATACAACTTATTTTTGTTAATTCTGGTCATCTTATTATGCAATAGAACACAGAATTTATTTCTCCTTTCTAATTGTAACTTTGTACCTGTGGACCAATCTTTCCCCGTCCTTTCTCCTCCCCAGTCTCCCTGTCCTCTGGTAACCACTGTTTTATTCTCTATTTTTATGGAAAAAACTTTAGAATCCACACATGAGTGAGATCAATCATGTGGTATTTGTCTTTCTGTGCCTGGCTTATTTCATTTAATATTTATAAAATTGAGGTCAGAATGTTTAATATAAGATGCCCCTTCATTACAAATTTTTAGGTGCACAATACAGTATTTTTAACTATAGGCACAATGTTGTACAACAGATCTCTAGAATTTATTTATCATACGTAACAGAAAATTTATACCCATTAAACAGGAACTCCCTGCTTCCCTCTCCCTCAACCCCTGGCAGCCACCATTCTACTCTCTGTTTCTATGAGTTTCACTATTATAGATACTTCATATAAATAAAACCATGTAGCATTTGTCCTTTTGTTAACTGGATTATTATGAAATATTTACCATAATGTTCTCAAGGTTCACCCATATTGTTGCATATGGCAGGATTTCTTTCTTATTCAAAGCTGAAAACCATCCCATAATATGTATATACCACATTTTCATTATCCATTCATTCATCAATGGACATGTAGGTTGTTTACACATATAGGCTATTGTAAATAGTGCTGCAATGACCATAGGTGTGCTAATATTTCTTTGAGATCTTAATTTCAATTTTTTGGATATATATCCAGAAATAGAATTGTTGGATCATATCGTAGTTCTATTACTAATTTTTTGAGGAACCTCCATACAGTTTTTCATAAGCAACTGAATCATTTTACATTTCTACCAGCAATTTACACAAGTTTCAACTTCTTCACATTCTTGCCAACAATTATCCTTTTTTTTTTTCAATAATGGTCATCATAACAGATGTGAGGTGATTTCTTAGTGTGATTTTGATTTGCATTCACTGATGATTAGTGATGTTGAGCATCTTTTCTTATACCTGTTGGCCATTTATGTGTCTTCTTTGGAGAAATTTCTATTTAAGTCCTTTGCCCATTTTTTTTTAATTGGGTTATTTTGGTTTTTGCTCTTGAAGTTGTAGGATTTTGTAATGTATTTTGTAAAATAACACCATATCATATATATATAGTTTGCAAATACTTTTCCCATTCCTTAAATAGCCTTTTCACTCTGTTGATTGTTTCCTTTGCTATGCTGGAAATTTTAAGTTTGATGTATCCCTACTTGTCTGATTTTACTTTTGTTGCTTATGCTTTTGGTGTCATGTCCAAAAATTATTGCCAAGCCCAATGTCCTGAAACTTTTGCCCTGTGTTTTCTTCTAAGAATTTTATTTTTAATGTGCTGTCTTACTTAGCAATGACTTCTCCTTATTTTCCACATAATTCTACTGTAGGATTTGTACTGACTCCATATTGTGGCTTTATATGGACATAGGCATTTTATTTAACCAACTTTTTATTAGTATTCATTTCCCCTAAATTTTCCATAAGTAGAACTAGATTAACCTTCCTAAAGCTGTGAATTTATGAACATTCTGATTAATTTTGTGGAATGCATCTGAAATTTGGAATATGTTTCTTACATATTTTTATTAACCAGTTAGAGGATGTGATAAATTGAGAAGTTTTCTTTCACAATAGCAACAATGATTGAAACACATATAAAAATAGAAAAATCATATGACCACAAATTTTATATAACTTATGTAAAAATAAATACTGAAAAACTTTTCTTAAGAGAGTGAATACTGTACAAAGATATAGCATAATTTTGGCTATTAAACTAGAAATTAAAAAGATAAAAATAATTCTAAAGTATACAATTTCTTTTGTATACATTCTGGAACTAAAGAACGTTTAGAAGAATAAATAAGAAAAAACAATTTTTTTAATTGAAGTGTGACCTACAAATAAAAAGGTACACAAGTCCTATGTATGTAACTCAATGACTTTTCATGAGATAAATTCACTCATATTTCCTTCGTCTAGATAAAAAAATAAAACTTCATCAAAATTCCAAAATAATGCTATGCCTCCACCACCCATTCCCTGCAAAGCAATCAGTTCATGACTTCTAGTTTCGTAGATTAATTTACCAGATTCTGAACTTCAAATAAAGACTTGTTTACTCTGGACTCTTTATTTTTTGTTTCTTTTATTTAACATTATTTTTGAGTGATTACATAACAATTCATATAATTATTGCATTATTATTACTCTAAAATATTGCTGTGTATG
The DNA here is from genome assembly GCA_963574885.1 of Lepilemur ruficaudatus. Taxonomy (NCBI): domain Eukaryota; kingdom Metazoa; phylum Chordata; class Mammalia; order Primates; family Lepilemuridae; genus Lepilemur; species Lepilemur ruficaudatus. Next base: position 34,564 of record CAUYRT010017510.1, on the reverse strand, counting down.
AATAGAATAGTACTTAATCATTCAAATGGATATGGACACTTTGATTGTTTCCAGTTTAGTATTATTATAAATATTATTGCTCTAAGCGTATGTGTATGTGTCTATGGATAAATACGTGTACTCATTTCTGTTGGCTATATGTGTACAAATGGAATGACTGAATCACAGGGCATATGTATATTCAGTTTTATTAGATATTGCAAAATAGTTATTAAGTTCCCACCAATTTAAATGAGTGGGAAGTGGAAGAAAATACCAGTTTGCTCACAACCTAATACTTGCTATTGTCTGCCTTTCGTTCTTCTAGTGAGTGTATAGCGGTATCACATTGTGGTTTTATTCATATTTCCTTGATGACTAATGAATTTAATCATTACTTTATATACTAATTGATCATTTGGGATATACACTCTAGTGAGGATATTCTGTTAAAACTCTTTGCCTATTTATTTTTCCATTATGGCTTTTTATTATTTCATAGCAACTCTTCATATATGAGTAATTTGTCATATATCCACAGAGCAAATTTATTCTCTCACTTTGTAAATTGCCTTTTTATTCTCTTAATACTACTTTTTTTTAAATGACATGTCTTATTTTTAATATATTTTAATTTAACATATTTTCTTATGATTAATATGTTTTTGTGTTGTGTTTAAGATATCTTTACATCCACTAAAGTCATGAAGATATTCTCCTGTTTTTTCTAATAGTTCTTAGTGAAATAACTATATCAACCTTTTAAAATTAAATTTTAATTTTGATTTGTAAGTGTAGATTCACATATAAATGGAAGGTAACACAGAGAGATCCCATGTACCCTTCAGTTTCCTCCAAACCCCATCTTGTAAAATTATAGTGCGATACCCAAACCAAAAAATTGCTAGTATTATAATCCACCAATATTACTCAGATTTCCTTCATTTTACATATACTCATTTGTAGATATGCATGTGTATTTGTGTTTAGTTCTACTAAATTTTATCATTCATGTGGTACGTTAATTTCCTATAGCTTCTGTAACAAATTATCACAAACTCAGTGGCTTAGAACACCGTAAATTTACTCTCACAGATCTGGAGGCTAGAAGTTCAAAATTGGTATCACTGTGCCCAAATCAAGGTGTTTGCAGGGCCAGGTTCCCTTTACAGGCTGTAAGGGAGAATCTGTTCTTTGGCTCTTCCAGCTTCCAGTGGCTGGTGTCACTCCTTGTCAATCTCTGCCTCTCTGATCACATTTTTCATCTATTATATGTATACTTTCTATGCTCCTGTTTTACAAGGAAATCTGTGGTGGTATTCAAGGCCCACCCTTAAATATTACCCAAATAATCTAGGATAATTTCTTCATTTTAAAATTCTTAACCATATCTGAAAAGACCATTCTTTTCTTCCAAATAATGCAACATTTATAGGTTTCAGGGATTGAAGCATGGATGTCTTGTGGGGGCCAATTTCAGTCAACCACGTTTAGATTTGTGTGGCTGCCACCACAGTCGAGACACAGAACAGTCCGTTTATCACACCTCATCCCCTTGTTTCCCTTTGATAGCCACTCCCACTTTCATCTCCTCTACCTTCGCCCTTACCATAACCTTTAGGAACTGCTAATCTGTTCTCCAACTCTCTATTTTTTGTCATTTCAATAATGTTATGTAAGGGAAATCATGTAGTATGTAATCTTTCGGGATTGGCTTTTTCTTCACTCAGCATAATTTCCTGGAGATTCATCCAAGTATTTTGCTTCTCAATCGTCCATTTGTCCTATTGCTCAGTCATTTTTCTTGGTAGGGATGTACCACAGTTTGTTTAGCTATTCACCTGTGGAAGGACATCTGAGTTATTTTCAGATCTGGGCTGTAACAAATAACCCCGCCATCAACATTTGTGTACTGGTCCTAGTCTGAACATAAATTTTCCTTTCTCTGGGATTGATGCCCAGGAGTGAAATTGCTGGGTCATTCGGAACTGCTGTGAGGTTAGAATTTTGTCATTTTTAACTCTCAGAACTCTTTCTCGTTAAGACTCAGGGTTTTAGAGCAAAGACAAATTCAGGTACGTCCAATGCTTTCATCAGGTAAATTATTCTGTTGTAAAAGTTATGCTCTGGTACAAGATCAAACTCAGCATTTGTGGCTTCTTCTTAGACTCCCTGTAGACAGACTTTAATTGGAGACTATATCCGTTCACAAGATACTCTATCAAAAATAATCAACTGCTTCTCAAATTGCTTCTCAAGGAAAATCTCAGTTCTATTCTCTGATTGTCCTTATAGTAACAAATTTCTGCTGGATTTTTCCCACAAGTTCATCCAACATGGCTCTACTCTAGCAATAAACATAATCTAGGCTTAGGCTGAAATATCTACTACATAGAATGATGCTTAAGTGAGCATTTTGATCCAAGGCTCCACTAAAATGAGCATATTCAATAGGCTACCTAAAGCCTAAACAATGACAATGAGAACAGAGATCCGTAAGCAATCTTCAGCAAAGACAGACTTATCTATGTATACCAAAGAGAAAAATTCACCTTCAGGAATTTTCAGGGCTTAAAGACTAACCTCATCATTCTTCTTGAGCCCCTAAGAAATTCTTCAGGCAAGTGTGACACAGTGATAAATTACTCTTTGGTGTTCACTAGTATTGAACAAGTCTGAGAGAAGATAGAAATGTTCAGAGGTCAAATGTTACTAACTTTCTAGCCCCTAAATGCTTGTATAGATGGTTATGAAGATAAATGGGAATTCATTTTTAAAAAGTTGTATTACAACACAAAATATGGTAACTTTTGTTCAGCTCATAATGCATATATGGTTTCTTAATTTTCTCTAATAATAGAAAACATCTCCATAGAAAATATAAGGACTACATTATCATTATAGAAATTTAAGTATATGTATATTTAGTCATATAAAAATGAAGTTATGAATTTTAAGGTCTCTTATTTTCTTATTTTTTTTTGATGTGGCCAGCCGTTTACCTAATCCTAGTGACCTAGAATTTTGTAATTTTCTTAAAATTACATTTGCTTAATATGTATATTTCTCATATTAAATATGTCATTATAATACTAAATAGACATATGAAATTTGTCTGTTTAACTTATTAAAGTATCCTGAGTTTTGCAGTAAAACCTATATTCATATGATAATATCACATGTGTTTAATACTTGTATCCAAATATTCAAGTATTTATTTTTATATATGTATGTTGAGATTTTTCAGTCTTTTATCCCAAGAAGAAGTTAAAAAATTAAATATACCTAATTAAAAAATATCAGGAGTATTTTTTTTTTTTTTTAGTGATTGCTGATTCTTAAACTAATGTGTTTCAGGATGATTAGAAATTAAAGACCCTTTCCATCTCTCTCTTTTTTTAAAAAATAAAGATAAAATCTATTACTTTACTATTAGTACAGTATATTTTTAAATATATCATTTTTAAAATATAAGAGAAGCAAAAGGATAACAAATGTGCAAAGAAATATTGATAGCATCCTTTACATAAGTTACTGCTATAAAATAACAAAACATGATTTTTGTTTGTTCTCATCTCTGACCTTTAGTACAGATGTTTTTTCAATATGAGATAATGAGTTAAAGATAAAAGGAGACTAAATATGTGTTTTCACTGGAAGTCATTCCCCACCAAATTTTAAGGATAACAACTCTCTAAAAGAGAATTTAGTTGAGCAAAAACAACCAACCTGCTGAAAGGTCACATTAACTTCAATAAATCTTCCTTAGTCTCTAACATTCAGTAAGAATAAACACGACTGAAGTTCCTTTACAATTTTCCCTATGCTCATTTTCCCCTTGAACCTGCTGTAATGTGAGGCTTAAATAACCTTGTGTGTTTATGTGTGTTTAAACCACCTCTGCTTACACACTGGGGATACTTTTTAAAACCGTTATTAAATTGCATCATGCTGGGTGGCCCTGAATGCCTGAATATATGGTTTGGCCCTTTCTTTTTAAAGTCTGCCTGTGGGATTCAATAATTTCCTGTGTCTAGGAATGGTGTGGATATACACAAATGCTATTTGGGGAATTTTTTTTTCCCCTAGAATCCTGATTTTAGTGCGTGGATTACCATAATTTATATAAATATTTATTATTCCTGCACAAATGTATTTTGCATTGTATTAGTTAGTTATTGCGGCATGCTCAGTCCATTCAGGCTGCTATAATGAAATACCGTAAACTGGCTAACTTACAAACAACAGAATTTATTTCTCACACTTCTGGAATATGGCAAGCCCCTGATCATGGCACCAGAATAATAACATGTTTGGTATTTGTGAGGACTCACTTCCTGGCTCATGGCAACTTTTCTCCATGTTCTCACTTGGTAGAAGGGCAGAAGGAGCTATCTGGGGCCTCTTTTGTAAGGGCACTGATTCCTTTCATGAGGGCTCCATCTTCTTGACCTAATCACCTCCCAAAGACCCCCATCTCCTCGTATTATCACATTGGTGATTAGGTTCCAACATATGAATTGAGGGGGACACAAATATTCAGACTAGAGCACTGCATAAGAAATCATTCTGAAGCTTCATACCTTAAATAACAATCAACACTTAATATTTTATCATTTTTATGGGTCAAGAAATTAGGAGCAGCTTAAATGGGTGGTTTTGGCTCAGAATCTCTTAAAAGGTCGCTGTCAAGAGGTGTTGGCAGGCTGTTCCATCTTCTGAAATCTTGACTGTGCCTGTAAGATGAACTCATTCACATGTGCTCTTGGTTGGTCCCTTCCTTTCTGGGCCTCTGCTTGAGTGTCCGTGATATGACAACTGGCTTCCCCCAGTGAAACACAAGGTGGAAGCATTCTTGGAAGTCAGACTCCATAATTTCTACAATATTTTTCTTGGTTACAAGTTGGCCCTACTCAGTGTCAGAGAGGACTACACAGGTATATAAATATCAGGAGAGAGTGCACATGAGGTATGCACAAATCACTGGAAACCCTTCTCTTACCTCAAATAACTTAATTCTAGTGGTAATAATTTTAGATAATATAATTGAAGATTATAATCATAATAGCATCACAAATACTGTGCCCTATACGGATAAATGCTTGTTTCCAACCTCTTAAGTAAAATTAAATGCTATTATTTTAATATACTGAAAAATAATGGGTAATGCATGATACAGCATTAATTTTCTTCCTAAAGGTAAACTAACATTAGTTAGAGGACTTTAAAGATACTCTTGTCCTTTGTATACCTAAGCAGGTGGAATTCCATAGTTATTTTATTTAGCTAAGTCAGGCAGTGTCTTCTAACTTTTGTTTTGAATAGAGTTAACCCCTAATTATTTCTAACATTCACTATTATATCAAATTTGAAAATTAATTTTATTTTTATTTTGCTTCCTTATCACCTCTGATATTCACCCAATTGTGCACTTACTACCCATCCTCATTTTCCACAAAGTGCTAGGACTAAAAGAACAGAATAGTTACCTAGAAACACAGCCAAATAAGACGTCAGCAAGACAGTGCTCTTTAAGGCATATCATCTGTGTCAGACTCTTCATTTGATCTTTGTTTTCTCTTACTAAGAGTCCCTCTCTTCTACTTTGTTCCTAGGAAATGCTTTTAAAAATGAAATATGTAATTACATTCCATTCTCTTGGTAAATGTATGAGTCAGTTAGAAAGCAAGCTTAAATATAACAGGGAGATCAGATCTACCCAGACTGGAGCTTTGTATCTTTTCCAAAGCTGACGTTTCTATTCTGAAAACAAAGCATCTCAGCTTTGGGAGAAATTACAAGGTTATATGGATCTCACAAGAATCTGATGCTAGACTCTTCTCTATTGTCCTTCTGCCAAATATAATACACTTATCTTCTGAGGGCATTTAATAACAGGGAGCTCATTATCTCCTGAGGGAATCTTGATCAATTTGGGGCTATTATCAGTTGTTTTGTGAGTTCTTGCTTCTACTGAGTCCAAAAATTATAAATTTTCTTGTATACAACCATCTCTTATTTATGTGCATAACGTATCTCTAAACTAACACCATACAAATTTAATGGCTCTAGTTTCCACAGATGTTTTTCATAAGAAGTCAGGATCATGCTCACAGTCACGAATCTCTGATTCAGGCAAGATTCCCACTTGTACATTAGCCCCACCTCCATTCCTCTGCCACTGCAGCCAAGCATTCTGAGATAAGTGAAATTATTCTGCCATTAGAAAATGAAACTATAAAATCAACACATATTTTATACTGGGGATGTAATGTTACTTTAATGAGATAGAAAGGTTCTTAGATCACCAAATACAAGCATATTGAAGATTATTATTTAGAATAGGGATTGGTAAACTGGAATAATACAAAAAGCAGACCCTAAAACCAAAAGCTGCCAATGCCCAGGGTAGAAATTCACAAAGATTAAAGAATCTTGCATGTGAGTATTCCACTATTGTGCAAATGTAGGGATGTGTTCCACTATTGTGCAAATGTAGGGATGTGTTCCACTATTGTGCAAATGGAGAATTTTCCATTAATAGATTTTCTTTCTTAAATGTCTACATATTTATGTTATCACATATAATCCTCTTATGGAAAAAACACAGCATTTGAGCACAATCTGACATCTAGCACTACTTGTTATTAAATACTATGCTTTATGTGTGCATTTTAAAATAACAAATTTTTGGTTGTGACCAAGTGATGTGTTAAGGTCTTTTAAAAATCAATATATCTCACTAGATCTCCTTATTCTACTTAGAGTTTCTTTGATTTTAGTCAGATACTATTAAAATCTCCTAAAGAAACCCTAGGCCTGGTGGCATCAGATGTGAATTCTTCCAAATATTCAAATTAGAAATAACAGCATTTTTAGATAAATTCTTCTGGAGAATTCAAAAATATGGATGGTTTAAGATAAATAATGATATTATAATAAAAGAAAAACACAAGCCAGTGTCCTCCCTAAACACAAATTCAAAAATCCTAACAATATTAGCACAAGAAAGCAAGTTAAAACACTAGCAAAGTTGTGTTTATTTCAAAAGTATATGGTTCAGTTCTAAACTCAATAAATTTAAATATTTTTATAGCACATAGAAGAAAATTGCATGTTTCTCAATAGGTAGAGAAAAAAGAGAAAATTTAATATCAATTCATAACATAATTCTTAGGAAACTGGTTATACAGTCGGTCCTCTGTATGTCCTTGAGGACCACATACATAATGTTGTGTAAAAGATCTACACGCAAAAAGTGTCATATCATATGCTTTCATTATTTCAAGTTTATAAACAGCTCAGGTGATCTATGGAGACAAAAATTAAAATACAGGTTACATTGGAGGGGACCAGTGACCATTTGTCTGTAGTCCCAGCTACTCTGGAGACTGAGCTGGGAGGAACTATTGAGGCCAAGAGTTCAAGACCAGCCTGGGCAACATGGTGAACTGCTCCCCCCGGCTCCCCGCCCTCGTCTCTGAAAAAAAAAAAAAAAAGATCAGTAACCTGAGGGAGGCATGTGAAGGCATCTGAAATATAGTTCTAATTTCTGAACTGGATTGTGACTAAACAAGCACTCTCACTTTATAAGGATGATTGAAGTTTATATTTAAAAATGTATATTTACCCCTCTATATGGGTGATCTATTTCAATGCAAATTTTTACAATAGATATATTCTCACAATCACACACACACAAGAGAATGATTGATTTTGGGGAAACAGTGCAAATCTCAGCAACATCCTAAATTGGGAAATAGATTTTAACTGGCTGTTGGAGCCTGGGAGTGGATGTCGGAAATCAGAGTTGCTTCTTCCTATTTGGCAACTGAAATGATTGCTCTTGTTTCTATTTGTCTCTCCATTTCCTCTCAGTGATTTTGATTCTTTTTGCCAGCTAGCTTTCTTTGCTTAATCCTGCATAGCTGTAGCTTGCCTGTGGCTTTGACTCATCATTTCACCGGCGCTCACTCACGTACTTGGTGCATTTTCATTTTAAGTACCATCAGTCGTCTAATGTACTTTATCAATCAGAGTTTAAATTCTAGATTACCGGGGGAGATTGTTATCAGCCAGCTGATTCAGGTTCCTCTCCTGGGCCCAGTCTCAGGTAATGAAGATTGAGTGGTGTGATAATTAGAGATGCCTCAACCAAGGTGTGCGAGTTAAGCAGGTTCGTTGTTGTTTATCTTTTTCGCTTTAAGAAGAAACATGTGTTGGGAAGAAATTAATTGAAATACCTTGCTAGTTGTGTAGGTATTGAAATAAAATGGCATAGTACAGCAGTTCTTGGACTTTTTGGTCTCACTCACTCTTAAATTTATTGAGGATCACAAAGAGGTTTCATTTATGTAGATTATATGTACCAGGGAAGAAATTAAAACTAAGGAATTATAAACACATTTATTTTAATTTCATAAAATAACAGTAGCATTTCTGCACATAAGCATGTCACCTGTTTTTTGTTTGTTTGTTTGTTTTTTACGAAAAATAGCTGTATTTTCAAAACGAAAAAAAATAGGAGAGTGGCATTAACATTTGACTTGACAGCAGCTCATTTCACAGGTATCTCGGTGCTTTCCATCAGTTACAATGTCACCTTCCTCATAGTCTTGGGAAAACTCCATTGCTCATGGAAGAGGGATTGAAAATGCAAACGGATATAATGCCTTATAGTATTGTCAAACTGGCGTTGGCGTCTGACATCCCGTCAAAGTGTCTGTAAGTGGCCCCATGATTCTCAGTACCACCTGAAATCCTGTGACATGATGGAGGAAGGACACTTCTGGGGCCAAACAGACTTGAGTTCAAATTTGAGTTGAGTCACTTATGGTTTTCACACCTTTCTGAACCATACTTTTCTCATCTTCCTAATGGGTCTTTTAATACCTTACAAAATCATTGGGAAGTACTATTTTGAATATGACGTAGGATGATATTGGAAATGATTGGATCAATAATAACAATAACACAGTAATAGGGGTTCTCTTTCCTTCACCCTTCCCTACACCTCAGGCTTTGTTTTATTTGATCTGCATAAATGAACTCAAACAGGCATACAAGGAAAGGTCCGTTCTGAGATACTGAAACAGAGACAAAACATTGTTACTTGCTTAAGGTAACACAACTAGTAAGTAGAGGGATGGGATAGGGACTTGGGCATTCTAAAGCCAGAGTGCTTGCTCTTAGTTACAATATGCTATCTTTGGCAATGAAGATGTAGATAATGAATGTTAGTATATTTTCTTAACTGACATGTTTTACTTTAATACAGAACCTAACATGTTATTCTTAGATTCATATGAAATTGCATTTCAGATTCACTGTCCCTTTTTAGGCATCATGCCTTATGCTGTATGCAAAGCTGATTTGCTTGATAACAGCTAGTACTCTGACAGCATTTAAAATGAACTGGATACCATCATAACTTAATGGTCACAACAACCTTCCAAAGTATACTCTGTTTTTATATGTGTTTTATAAATTAAGATGAAGGATTGGAGACTAAGTCACTTGTCCTTGGCCAGAGAGGTAGTCAGGGATAGAGCTAGATTTTGAATTGTGATATTCTATCACCAGAGTTCATTCCCATAACCACAAAGTTATATAAAATTAAAATCTGTGTTCACCTATAATAATGCAGAGAGTGGAAAAAGGAGGCAGAAGGTGGTGTAAGTATATAGTTCATTAGCGACACTTTGTTATTTTACTTGAACTGCTGTAACATCTGGAAAACACCAAAATCACATTTCAAAAATGCATAATGTCTTGATACCATGGAATATTAATTATAATTAATTAATTATAATGTTTCCAGTTTGCTTTCAATGGTCAGTTGTATATCAACAACGTTATTTGATGATTTTGTTGTATTTCCTTTAGTGATATTGAGCTGATTTAGTGCAAAACTTCATTATTACAGAGAAAGAAAAAGAGAGACAGAAGAATTGTTTAAAAAATGTAAAAAGTTTGAAATGCCTTTTTGAAAGTTGCTAGGAATAATCCTCTCCTTTCAATTGATAATAAGATGATAAAAGAACACAGGAGATCACTCACCCAGATACTATTTTGTTAGACACAGAGTTGTTACAATGTTTCCAAAATTATGTAAATCATTTATATTATTCCTTTTCTATATTTCTCATTTAATCTTATATATTTGTTATTATTTATAAAATAACAGTAATAATGTACAATGTAATTACTCTCCTTTGGATGATTTATTTATATTTTTATAATTTTAATATTTTGTATAAGATCTCCTATTAGTAAGAGCCAAAACAATAGATTTCAAGTTAAATTAACAATTAACCTCAAGGGAAAACGAATGCCGTGTTAGAAAGTATTTAATAGGTCTTCCACATTTTTAATTTCTTTTAGGGCTGTTTAGTTCTCCTTTTATTGTTCTCAATCTGTTCCATTAATAGGTCTTAAGTTTACCTGTGACGCTCAACTGCCAAAATCATCAAAACTTCAGTGAAAACAATTTTGTTAACAGTCTTTTATAGCAAGAGATGATCTGATGCAGGCGACCTTGCTGCAGAATTTATTTTCAGACTTTTTAGAAGAACATGGGCTCCAATTGTAGCTATAATTTTGACTTCCCATTGACTGTCAGTTGAAAATATATAGAAAAAGATGTCCTATTCACAGAAATCTCCATAAAAGGTTTAAAGATTATACATTTCAACATATCCAACTGACAACCCGTGCTTTACTGCACATAAAAATAATCACACATTAAAAAGAAATAAACACTTTATGGCCTATAAAACACATAGATCAAATTGAATTCCTTAAGTTGTGTTTCAGAAAGTCAAATGAAATTTAAATAAAGATGACATGACTAATAGTTTAATATTATATATTAGAATAATACTAAGCAATACAATTATTTTAATATTTTAAAGAGTAAGCACATTTCTTCAGTAAACGTTAATCTATTCTTGTATATTTACAAGTTAGGATTCATTTTTGCATGTAGAAATAAAAACTCAACTAGAATACACATTTGGCCTTAAAAACAGAACATCAAAACCCCCATTTTTTCCAGATTTCAGTTCATATAACATTTTCAAATCCTAGTGTTCTAAATGTAATCTTTATGTTCAAGATATGATATTGAATATATAAAATGTAATGTTTTAACTATATGAAATTCTGAAATAAACAAAAATGATTGCCTCTAAAACAATACTTGGAATAAAATGGTAACCTACCTATCAATGTCTTACTATACACAAATTATACTTCTCGTTAGAATTATCACATTTATATAATTATGAAAGAAGAAAAAATAATTTAAAATATAATACTGAACAAAACAATTATGCTTCTTTCTATAAATTTTTAGAAATGCAAGTGCAAAACTTTTACTTAGAAGTCACATATGTAACAAATGCCTAACTACAAAAAAATGAAATTGTTGGCATAGTAAACAATCAATGGACATTTTGTGAGGACCAATGACCCTATATGCCCTTGACTTGTTCTTAGTGTATTAACTGCTCATTAATTTTTTTGAAGTGCCTTGATAATTTATTCTACTGGTATAGCAGAGCCGTCCAAAATTTGAACTCAGTCTTAGCTTCAAATAATTGTTTATGTAATTCCTTAAGATCAACAACTCTAAACATTAGTTCCCAAATATTAGATTCCAAACATTTATTTATAAGAATCGTCTCAGGAGCTTATTTAAAATGTAGTTTCCAGACAATGTCCGAAGGTTGTGATTCTTTAAGTCTAGATTTGTGCTATAGAATCTGCATTTTGGGCCAACGGAAGCCTGAGGCAAGTCGGGTTTGTTTAACAAGTTATTTCTTAGAATGTTCTAAAGTGTTAAACTACCCTGAAAAGCACAAGCACACATTTTCTTTTAAAGAGTTAAACATATTCAATAGCATGTTATTCCTGTTATCAATTTGAAAGTCCTCTGGTCATATAAACATGATTGTGGCTTTATAGAGATAATAAAATGCATCCAAAGTTATGTTGATAACTGATAACATACAGTTAAATTTCACATTTCTTCCTTCTTTCTCTATTAGGGAAGGCTTAGGTAACAAAATCTACTCCATAATCATGTATATGTATCTTCTCTTCTGGTATAGTCTTAAGGCACTAATTCAGAGATGGGAGTGATTACATATTAATGAAAAATTTTCTGAGACTTCTTTCCAAGTTTTGATATCTTTGTTCATATCTCAGTGAGTATATATTGATGCCATGCTTTCAATGCACTGAGACTTCAGAGAGTTTGGATATTAATACAAAAATGCTTTTGAAACGGAAGTGAAGAGATGAAATGAATCCTTGTCTTTTGCATTTTAATATATAATTTCTATTTATACTCTTTATATTAATAATTTCAACCTATTACTTTAGTTTACAAAGTACTTAGAGTATTGCTAATTTTTAAAAAGTGTATGAAATTCTTTATTGTATATGATTCACTTTACCTAGTGCTCCTAAGAAAATCAAACTTTTTCATGTAACTTTTAAAATAAAAACAGCTGCAAAGAGAATTTGGTTTATATTTTATGCATACCTTTTGTAATAAGCATGGATTTATTACTGAATGTACATCTACCCAAATGTTATATACAATGGAGGATGGAAAATAATAAGATATTCCTATACTCAGAATGTTTTCTAGGTGAAGTAATGAGACATAGGTTCAAATAACAGCAAAAGAAAAAAATGTAAATTGTGAGAAATGCTTTTGAATGGGCAATTTTCTTCTCAAAGATGAGTAAAATAATTCTCTAAGACTTATGTGAGGTGCACATACAACTTGTGATCATACAGAACTAATGGAAAATGATCAAATATGGAAATCCACAAAGATAATGTGTCAAGAATCTAAATATTCTCATTAGTATATGACATTACCTAAGCTGAGACACTCGAAATGTAAAGGTACGCCATGAAGTTCAGTCTAAAAAATTCCAAAAATTTTGTTACCCTCATCCACTTGCCTGGAAAGTTCAATGTGACTAATACTGTAAAATAAGGAATGAGCGTGTATTATATAAAACGTGATTAAACTCATCAGTGAGGGAACCAGTAGAATAATAACGGTGATTAAAAAAGCACTTGAAGATATGGGTATATATCAGCATTTAAAAACGAATGTTCCACTAGAGTGAGACTATTTGATTAGATACCAAACTCATGTCCTTCATGAGAATAAAACCATGAACTTTGATGTTATCTTCTCTATTGGGCAGAATCATTTGCATTTGTTCTGACAAAAAATCTACTCATTATCATATAACTCAACAGAGTATTGACCTTTAATCAATAGCAGATAGCACATAATACAAAATGAATATTCTTCTAGACATCTAGATAATGTTTGGACACTTGATTAAAATAAGATATTGAAAGGACATGGTGTCCTTCCTTTTCCTCAAAGTTTTAGGTAATTTTTGTTAACAATATTTGCTGTGCCCTCCCGTTTTATACACAGTCCCTTCTATGATATGACAGTCTGGTTTATGGCACTAATTAATAAACTGTCTGCCCTCTCCTTTTGCCAGAATAACACTTCCCTGGAAGGAAGAAAGTAATTAAGTGTGAGAAATCAAAGGGGCTTCCTGCAGGGCTATAGGCTTCATGCTAAGTAAGAGTAAACAGAAATTGTTTGCTGTGTCAACAATTATAGCCCAGAGAGTCAATAAGAATTTAGAGGTAAGATTAGCAATAGATAAGCCACTAATAGGAAATATTCCTTTGGAGAATTAATGGCATCTTTATTTGGAAAGTTTCTGAAATTTTTAGTGTTTCTCTGTGAGCATACAAATGTTTCGAACAGATTTTTCAATCTAATTTTAGATATTTTGGATGTTGCATTAAAAATTCCTTCATGTTTTGAACAGACATAATTAAATGCTATTTAATGTGCCCTTCAAAATGAGACACTTCACTAATTTACTGTAGTTCATTCCACAGTGCTTAAGTCCAGAGCAATGATTACACCAAATTGATCTCTTGACATTTTCACAGTACTTCATTTTCAAAGTAGTTGGTCTTGTACACATGCATATCAACCAAAAATATTGCAATTCAGAGAAGCTCTTCAACAAACTGTCAAATAAATCTATCCTTCTTCAATGCTTAATTCACTTCAAAGCTAACTCCTATAGATTTGATGGTTATCTAAATGAGTGTAATTACTCTTCATTTTAAGACTTCTAAAAATGCTGCTTCTTTTTTAAAATTACTCAATTTGCATTCACCTCAGTATAGGTGAACGGTATTTGTTGTTTGGAAGCCTAATTTAAATACAATTTAATTTAATATAGTAAAGTGCCTAATATAGCTAAGACTCTGTTTGTGGTATTATAGACATTTTTGGATAACTTTTGAATGATTTCATCTCTTATTTTCACCTAACGGAATTTAAGTGTATGGTTCAAGGGGCAGTTAGAGTAGAAAAGAACAAAGATAGGAATATGCATAGCGATTACCCTGAACACAAGGATTTCTTGATCATTTTCCTTAAATAGAAGGCTGGCTCATGCTGCACTTTGGAAAAATATTATCTCTACATGCCAAATGTATGAATACATGGTACATTTAATATTCCCAAATAGTAATGCATTAGGAATTCACTTTGAGTAAATTGTTTTCTTCATCTCACCTGGTTCTGAGCAAACAATTTATTGTCACCTTTAAAAATGTAAATAAATATTTACTTAAGATGTAAGCAGACATCAGTTCAAATGAAACACTGAGAATAATTCAAACCTATTAGGCCCAAACTAGGAGAATCCAACTATGTCTTTGAAAGAAATAAATCAAATATATTAATTATATCAAATATATTAATTAAATATCAATGATTTTTCTCTGATAGACACATAGTCCATTTCCATATATAAAGTTTTCATATTTTGGTATTTCTAAACACTTCCAGTAATATCTGCCAATATTTGCTATAGCTACATTACTCCAGTAATTATAGTGGATACTTTATATCTGCCACTGTAGTTATAACAAACCCGTGTTTTAGACTTATATTTATTTCAAGCCCAAGGAAATAATGAAGCAGGTATTTCAAGAAATTTAGCCAATATCATACAGGTAATAAATGTCAGAACTGAGATTTAAACAGTGACCTGGAACATTTAAGTAAATAGTTTTTTCCATTTCATTATTTCCTTTGCAAACGGGAATTGTTGTAAAGTCAGTATTTGATGTATGAATTCTTTCTCATCCACTCTAGGGTTAAGAAATATAGGCAGTTGGTTGGCAAAAATGTTTTTTAAAGAGTTACAACTTTTGTTATTCACATTCAGAATTAACACAATTAACAAAATTCACTTAGGGCATTCTTACCACCCTATAAAAATCTCTCTTTGCAACATTACACTTTTTTTTTAATTGATTCTGCTTAGATTAAAACACTAAATGTAATGAGCCAGTTAAGTTAATTTTAGTTGAAGGAAGCTTAGAATATTGTTCATTGAACCTCAAAGAGGCATCAATATCATATTCAAATTTATATTTATTTTGTTTACTTTGTGCCACAAAAAAAGGACTTTTATAAAATGCCTTTCAAGCATGAGACTGCATTTTCATAGACTCTTGTGTAAACTATGTTCTTACTTATTTTATGACATTTACTGTGCCACGTACAAATGACATAATTGTAGTTAGGTTGTCTAAAGTTTATGAGCCTTGTTTTTTTTTTTATGGATAAAATGAGTATCTGTTATACTTTCTTTTTTGAATAACTGCAAGGCTTAAATGAAAGAATGGATATAAATTATCTACCGTTCAATTGCGAAGTTTTAAAATACAAGAAGTTAAAATGATTATGTATAACATATCAATAGAAATTCAGGAAAAGTTAAATTCTTCCTCCTAGATTTAACAGTTTGAAGGACCCAATTCTATTTTGATAACTTGTGTTAAAAAGAGGCAAAATTATGTTTTCTTATATATATGCATATATGCGGGCTTCATGAGAAAAAATAGCAGAATTTTTTCAAGTATACAACCTGGGATTTTCCACTTTCATGAGTAAAAGGCAAAATTGAAAGATTAATTTAGGCACTTCTGTCTCAGTTGCTGAGGCCGCCTGTTAATTGGGGCTCATCAAATCCTATTAGTCAAATATTATTATGCCAAAATGTCAAACCCTTAATTCCTTCAATATTTATGGATTAAATATCTCCCATATGTGAGGCACAGTGTGATTTAACATGGATTCAAGAATGAATAAGACAGACCCTTACCATTAAGAGGATTATAGTTGGATGAAGTGGTCACCAAATGGTGTTTCCAAGATGGGATGAACTATCAACACCTGTGAACTCATTAGACAAGAAAAGTTTCAGGCTCCACCAGCCATCTGTGTTTAACAAGCCCTCTGGGTGATTCTGATGCAATCTGAAGGTTGAATATGACTGGTTTAGTGAGATCCTTTAGGGGAATTAATGATGTGTGAGAGAATATGCTGTCCCTTAACCTCTGCCCCATGCTGAGCATTTTTCTAAGTTACTGTAAACTTAAACTGTGTAAGATGTATAAGAACCAAGCCTCAGCACTTTTTGTTCCATTTACCTGCATTATGTCTTATAAACAGTCTAAAAATAAATATATCTATAAATAAGTTGTAGCAGACAAGGTCTTGTGGGTATTTGGTAAGCAGATACAAAAAAATAGAATGATATAGCATAATTCAATTCAATAAACCTGTTTTTATTTCTGTTTACATATATTAAATAGGGCTATTTTTTCCAAAATGGATTAAACACATTTTCTACCAAAAGCCTGTACATATATAGTTAATAAGGAACAAATCAAAAGTTAATGTCAAGATAAAAGGAGGAAAGCAAGTCTGTTAACTATGATGGTAAATCACATCATGTGATTGAGAATTAGCTTTCTTTCTTATCTTTCTTTGAGCTAGGATTAAAAGGAAAGCATTGTTAGTTACGTTGGGATTCTTACTATAGAAACATATGTATTTTCTCTGTATTTTCATAAAGTTGTTGTGAAAATTTGTTAAAGACATTTAGAGAGTCCAACCTCAATAGCCTAAAGGAGGTAGGTAGATAATTTAAATAAGGAAGTAGGACTGGATAGAACACGAGAGTGGCTTACATAGGCTGTGGTGATGTGGAGAACAGACCATTCTAAATTGATCATGTGTCTCTCAGCTCTCAGAAGTCATTATCAAGCAGAATATAGAGCAAATTTCAGATCATCAGATTCTTTCAAAGAAGTTAACGATTTTGACTTTTAGGAAGAATTCCCAATGCTTTAATGTTTTAAAATGATTTATATTTTATAACATTGTGTTGGAGAAATGACATACTTCTAAGTGAGAGCATGCCCTAGACCACCTGCCGGTATGCACATTCTGTGTTGCATCATATTATTTACGCCAACTTAAGAGAAAATTATTTTTGCTTTGTGTACCTGGCTAAATGATTTGTTTATATTTTGACATTATAAAACACAAAAATGATAATGCATTTTTAAACTGGGGTTCTTGATGGTTTCAAGTCTTTGTCTTCAATTTTTACTCGACTACTAGGAAATGTATAGGCCACTTAAGATTTTTATGTACACTTATATTTTCAATTTCTTGTCTTTTCTATACCTCCTTTCTTGCTGTGTTTTAATTTTATCATATTATATTTTATGGGATGGTTAGCTCAGAGAATCCTCTGACCTCTCAAATTGGCAAGTGTATGTGCAATTGCTTTTATATATAAACACCAATTACAGAGGCTCCATCCACAGTTTGAACAGGAAGTTGAGATTCAGGAGAGATGGTACCCACAAAATATTTCTGAGATTTCTGTTAGGCTTGCACACCATCAGCCCATATTCCATAATGGCATGTGCCAGAGGGCCACATTTGTAAGTCTCTAATACCTAGAGCACAAGCATCTCATTGCTGGAGATGAAGTAAAGTTGGAACATCCTACAGTCATGCTAAGATATCTTATGTCCCTAAGAGCTGTATATAAATTCTTCATGTTTCCAAAGAAATCTATCTCTCACTGAGTATTTTCCTTGAGACTGCAGTGCCTTCATTCCCTTTGCCGTTGCCACCGCTGATGAGCTGTCTCCTTTACAGGCACAAAGTAGACTTCCAATGAGATATGTGGATCAGGACAAAGACGGTAATTTAAGTTGAGGAGAAAGATTTTCCTTTTCTTTGAGCCATGCTCCCTCAGGCTCTTTGTTCACAAGATAAGGACCAGATGTACAAAGTTCTCTGCATCCATATACGTGTGCTTTCCCCCAATGTTCCCACAAGTACTGTGGTGCCTAGACTGATACTCAAAACCAGCCATGACCTGTAACCAAAATGATCACTTCTTTCTTGTAACATAAAAATAAGTACTTACCTTAAGAAGTCCTCCCCCCACCCTGCTTTTTTGTATTTCTCTCTGGAATTTTTGTCATTTGATAATGTTTTTTTTTCACTTGCATCCATTCTATTCTCTCAGACACGTTCTTACATTTTTGGAACTTAGGAGGTCAATGGTTGAGAGAAGATTAAGAACAAAGATTGGGATTCTTATCTTTGGAAAGTTCAACTAGGCCTGTGTACTGGAGGTATGGGGCCATGTACATTTCCTATTTCTGTGTAACAAATTAGCACACTTTTACCACTTGAAATTAATTTATTAATCTCAGTTTTTGTGCATTAGGAGTCAGGCACGGCTTAACTGAGTCTCTGTTCAGGGTCTCACAAGGCTGCAATCAAGTTCTCATCTGGAAGGTTGACTGGGGAAGAATCTGCTTTCAAGCTCACTTAATTTATTGACAGGATTCTTTTACTTCTGGCTGTAGAACGCAAGACAGCTTGCTTCTTCAAGGCCAGCAGGAGAGCTTGTCTGATTTCATGAAGCGTTCTTGTCTCTCTTTTAATTGCTTTTATCTGATTAAGCCAAGGAAATGGAAGATAATCTCCCTTTTCATTACCTGAATTGAACTGATTTGGACCCTCAATTAAATTTGCTAAACTCCTTAAGTTTTACATACAAATGAACCTTTTGTATAACTGACTGACTAGAAGCTAACTATACATTCTGTCCTTAATCAAGGGAAGGAGCATATACTAAGGCATGACTCACTGGGGTTCACCTTAGGGTATGTCTGCCACAGGGAGCTTCTGATATCTATCTGAATATGTTTTAATATCAGTGATGACTAAATTCATCTGTCAGTAGAATCCTAGTAGCAGGCTCTTAACCAAATATAATACACCATGTTTTATTTGCATTTGAATAAGACTTTAAACACATTATGGCATAGGGTTAGAATTAAGTGATGACTTAATTATATAAACTCTAAGAAAATATGTATGAAACAAAGAATTTTCATTAACTAAAAGGGTTTGTGTCAGCAGTTTCCAATAGGAAGCAAGATTTCTCTAATAACAAATTAAAAAAAAAAATCTCAAAATGTCATTTTGCTGATAAGCATAATGTATGGTGTTCTTAGCATTAATGCTAACGACAATTTACATCTAAACAATGGCAACGCATGTCTTATTTCATTTTATTTTTACAAAAACTCAATAGTGTAGCTCTTCATATTAGGAAAAGTTAAGAAGTTACAAAACATGGACATGCTTAGGGATATTTTATGTCCTAGAAAGATGTTTGGAATCCAAATTTCTCTTCTCTGGGGTCTACATTCAAACACTACACTCTATTTTATCTCGCCATCCTCTGTTGTCTTTATGATGAAGATATTGAAGGGTCATGTATAGAGGTTTTTAGACATAAAAAGTAATGATGTGATAACTTTATGAACAAACAACAAATAGACTTTAGGATAGTATATGAATTTAATTACAGAACTGTAAAACAAAATAGACATGGGCCCCGATTTTCATTTGTTATTTTAATATTTGCCGCATAGTGGTTCTATGCCAGGCAGTGCCTTAGGTTCTGAGAACACAAAAAAGATGCTATCATTGTCACCAATGATGAATTAAAAAAACCAAAAGCATAGAGGTTTGGATTTTGGAGCCACATAATCCTGGGATAGAGTGATAGCTCTTCCACTTACAAATATTTTAGTTAAGTTATTTGACCTTTGCAAGTCCACGGATAAAATATCAGTACTCGTAGAATTATTATAAAGATTTTATGAGATAATGCAGGCTAAGTGTTCTGCATATGCTGCCATTATCAAATAATGTCAGCTAAAATAATGGTGACGATGATGATGATAAACAGAAAATCTAAAATTTGTTCTATGTGATAGAAGCACATAAAGGAAACATGGCAGAAATGCACAGGGTCGGTCACAAGCTGGTGTTTCCTGGGAGTAAACATCTGACAGACAGATGTGTATTGTTGAACTAACTTTATTTCCACATTTCTGCAAAACAACAATGAACTGAACCCTTGGACCATGCAACATCTAGTCTTCACGGCCTACTTTCACATTGATTAATTATTTTAGTATATTTGCCTAGACTTTTAAGCATTTTGAGTTATGGCCCTTGAAGTAGAAGTAATGGTTTTCAGTGTTGCCTAGACCTTTAGTATAATGAAAACATAAACTTGCCTGAGGATGATGTGATTGAAACTGAAGAAATCTTATTCTACGCCAGCATTTGGAGAACCTTGTAAAATGGGGACATTCCATAAATGACCTAAGAGAATATCTTATAGATATTAGTATAAACATTTATCATGGCTAAAAATCTTATATTATCAAAAGATGATGTTAAGGGCATTCTTAAGAATATATCATGGTGAAAAAACTAAAATCAACTTCTGATTTTAGAATATCTAGATAAAGCTCTCTTTTGTATCCAAATTATATTGGGATAACACAAAATAGACCATGTTTAGAACAACAAAGTATATTCTGTAGAAATATATTCCTAAGTGTAACTAATAACATCTACTTAGACAGTGAAAATCCACTGGCTTTTTTTTTTTTTTTTACAAGAATTACATGATCTCTAAGAAACTATTACTAAAATGATGTTGACATTCCTCACAGAGTTATAAAACAAACTCAGAGTTAGGGCATGCACTATATTGGTTGTCAAAAGAGCTATGAATCAACTCACCCTTCCTACCTTCTTAAGCTTTCAACGCACTCATATGATAGACATATTTTTGTGTTGCCAGTAGTAATATGTTCATTTGGTCTATAACATAGCAAGCCTATAAACCTTCATTCAGATTACTGGAGTTTCAGGGCAAAACATTTTGTGTGCTGCTTAAAACATGCAAAATGACTTTCCTACATGAAAAATTAGGAGTAAATGACATTAAGAATTATTATAATTCTTAAATTTCAATATTGATATGTTAGTTGTTCTAGCATGTTTTATAGGAACTAAATATTGGTAAGAAAAGTGGCCAGAGGTTTGCCTTATTAAAAGTTGGTGAGATGGCATAACAGAATTATGTAGAAATATACATTTAAATGGAACCATTCATTAGCAACTAGAAACGCTGTACACTAGATAATGTGTCTAATAACAAATTGAGCAAAACTAAAGTCATATACTCATATGTAAATTTTCCTTTTGGTTTGTGAAATTGATTATTTCATTTAATCCTCACAGCCTCTTCTTTCTGTCGAATGTTATCAAATGATATTGACAGTTTTATTGTGGCAGTTCTGAAGAGTTATTAACATTCACTCCAGTGCAAACGTATATATTACAAAGGACGATTGTTGTTTTCTTGGTAGAGAAAATAAAAAACAACTCATTGTACATTGTCGTTAGAATCAAAGATGCTTATCATGTTCATTGTGCGGACCATCCCACCAGGTGAAAGTGTAAGATAGTTAGCCATTGGTTCTCCAGTGTATGTAGAATTAAATTAACATTAACTTATCTTGGATACTGCCTATCAAATCTACGTTGAGTAAAGTCTTAAAGGAAAGAAAAAAAGACCCAGGATACATTTTGTTATTTGAACAACTTAGATTATTTTTAAAAACTGGCAGGATGATTAACAGGTATACTCTTTAAACACACGGTGACACTGTTAAGTTTTAATTCGTATTACTAACTAATTAATTTCATGCTTATTTTCAAAAACTAAGAGGACATATCAATGTGCATATGGATAATACAATAAATTGAACCATTTTTAAATTTTATTTTCTCCATATACTGCCTTCTCAATGGCTCTGTCACTTCTAACTTTCTTGTCCCTTACTGATATTATGGACATATTTCATAAGTTTCTGTCCACTTTCAGTTATATAATATAAACTTTTTTAAAAGTGCAATAGAAAATATCGAACTCAAAATCAAATAATGTCCATTTTGTTCGTAGCCTACCCTTGCTCCTCTGGTTTCTTCTTCCTGTTCCTCTCACATTCTCCACACCTGCAGCATAGACATGAACTGGGACCCTCATTCCTCGGCTAAGTGGGAAATAGGGCAGGCTTTTTATCTCCTTTTTCTGAACCCTGTGCACTCACTCCAGGATTGGGTAGTGGGGAGAAATGGCCATAAAGATAGGGTTCATTTTATGGAAATGGGCCCATATTTATGCTGGGGGATTTCCCTAACTTTGCTGGGTTTCAATCTCTTTCCATGAAGTTGTGGTGGTCTCTATATGGCATGCATGGTTTCTATGAGATGGTGAGTGTCATTCTGACATCATATCCCAATTTGTTTTTAAATCAGTGTACTATAGGTAAATGATAATAGCCCTAAAATGAAATACAGCAAAAGTAATTTAAAGCATATGTGTTATGTGTGTATTTTAGTATGCATCTCTCTGAGGGCAAGGATGATGACAGATTTTTATAGCATGTCTCTGGATGGTGATTCTCTGATTTTAAAAATATTAATCATACTTTCTTCTTTAGTTTTTACCCTGTGTCAGTGCCCAGAGCATGATAAATAAAGCTCAAGAGGTAGATCCCCACAAAGACAGGAGGAGGTGGTGAAATTGGGAGTAGATGGAGGAAAATTTGCACATAATGATGCCTTATTATTTTTGTCCCTATAACACATACTAATATTAACACATGTCACTTGAAATGTAATAATTCATATATAGGTAACATAATTAAAATAATATGGTACATGGTTAAATATATATATAGATAAACTGATTATTTGTAATCAGTAAATACATGTTCATTATGTCATTACATATCAGTAAATATGCATTTAATATGTGATATTCTAAGACCCTTTCCAATTAAACAATGTTGATCAAGCAATATGCCATTCATAAAATCAGCAAATATTCATCATTGAATAGCCTGTATTCCAGGATTTTGCCTTATATAAAACCTTTGTGGTACATGGCAAATGCCACTTATTCCATGATGCTTCCAAAAAGACATAAAAAAAATAGATGGGTAAATACATAGAGACATAAATATTATTTTTTATGCCCATTTCATTGTATGTTCTTATAATTTCTATTCTTTTTATGTCTGTATATCTAAATCCATTCAATTCAATATAAACTGTGTCAGTTATATTCTTGGCAGGGTCAGATTATGAAGGTAAGATTTAGTTCCATCTAACTAGTCCCACATATTATTTTTAAACTGTCAAATACGTGATAAGTAAAATAAAATTCTGAGTTTTTCAAGATATCAATTTTAATACTCTTATAGAATTATTACATGTCAAATTTATCACAGAAATCTTTTTTGTGGGGGGAATGGGTAGAGTGTTACCTAAAGCTGCGTTGTCTCATGCCCTAAGTACATGCTTGGAGAGCTTATTGAATAGACTGACTATGTAATGTATTGCTCAAACTCAGGTGGTTTTACAAATGGAAAGGGGAGATATTAATCATCATGTCAGGACGACAGGGGTAAAATGAGACTGTCCTGGGCACAGTGAGATATGGGTGCCCTCCTGTGAAATCTTGTCCCACAATAGTGTTTTTCCCCCCTACGCCTTTTCCTAGCATTTTAATTGCTGTCTTGTTTACTTGATACCAGACAGGTTTTCCACACATCTGCACCTTGTTCATTTTGTCTTTGACCCTGCAGTGTTTTTCCTTTGTTCCTTTTTATCTGACAAAACTTAGCTGAGTGTCCGTTTTCTTCAGAATCCCTTCCTTGACTCTTTCTCTTCTTGTGCCCCTGAGCACAAGGTTGCCTTTCTTCTGCATTGAGGCTGAGCTGCAAAGTCACCAAAAGCCTGCAGGGTTTTCCTAGATGCTAGGTTTTGTAAGGACACATTTCCTTCTTGACAGGATAATAATTTGATTATACTGATTATGTGCTCTTCAGGCACCATCCCCATTCCAGGCTGATTGCTCTCAGAGTTTTATTATAGAAACGCCTCAAGGCATAGTTAGTTTTGTAGCGAGAACATGCTTTATGCCTTTTAAGAGACTTAGTTTCTGTTTTCAGAAGCAATAGTGGAGACCTTTAATCCATAAGTTTATGTTTTAAACAATGAGTTGTGTTTTTTTTCTTTTCTACACACCCAGATTTGACAAAGATGTCAGTGGCTGAGGAGAAGAGGAGAGCAAAGGGGAATCAGAGTTAGAAACTAGTCATGATCCCCAAAACAATCCTGATCCCTGTTACCCCTGAATATGGTCTAGGCAATACAGATAAAAGATGAGATACATTGATGAGTCAAAGGCAAAGAGAACTTAATCGATTTGCTGGTTGGACCCTGGAGAAACAAGTCATGTCCAAGAAGTACCACCACACACTAGTGGCAGGAGAATCGAAATGGCAGCTTTACATAAAAAGCAAAGAGATTGGAGTCAGACTCCCTCCCCAACTCCCAATCTCCTGCTGTCCCTGAGAGCTGCCAGACACCAACCAAATTTCTCTAACCCCTGAAAGGAACAAAGAAGTAGCCCAGGGATGCTGATGGGCATTGAAAGACCTAAAGCACATGGTAATCCTATGAGGAGACAGGTCTGGAGACAAACTCAGGATGTCGGATTCTCAGTGGAAATGAGCAGGGATGATTGCCTCTGCTGGGGAGAGATGACTGCCTGGGTACTGACACTCAGTACTCCTCCTCCACCCCCACTTGTCACCTCGAGAAGGGTAAAATACTGAAATATCAAAATGACTAATTTAACTTGCATGGAAAGAATTTACAAGCATTTAATTAAATTCAATATTGAAATAGAGATTAAATTGAGGGTTTTTTTTTAAAGTGACAAAAGCTATATTTGTGTGTGTGTGTGTGTGTGTGTCTGTAGAATGTACATCAAGTAGCTTTTCAAATTGAAAGAGAAAGGGAGGATCAAGAACTAAGAGACATTAGGTAGCTACAATTTGTGGGATCTTGTGCTTGACACTCTGTATATATTACCTTTCTTGTCCTTCCAAACAACTCGTATGTTTAGAGTCCTATTTGGAGTTGCTGCAAAAGTCTGACTTTATTTAAGGGCTTTCATGCAGATAGTTTACTTTGTGGAATGATCCTAAGGGACATGAGAGGTCACAGGGAAGAATGACCCAGGGGAAAAAGAAAAACCAGTCAGAGGGTATCTGATGCCGCTGGTCATTGTGGGCAACTGCGGCTTGATTCAGCTGGAGATCTGAGGGATTGTGGAGAAAATAGTCAGACTTGTCTTTCCAGGAGCTCAAAGAAGGTAGAATTTTCCACCAGCTAACATTTCCTCAGGTCACTGGTTGTGCACTCTGCACACATGTTAAGTTTGTGTGAGTGTCAGAATGGCTTAGTTAATTTCCACACAGTCACCTACTCCTTAAGTGTGTGATCAAGACCATCATATGGAGCCTTGAGCTCAGAGTGGCTCTAGATGGGGGGTTTACTACTCTGTGAAAAGTAGTGATCTTTGGATTTGTGTTCTGTAAGTGAAGTCAGATGGAGCAATGGGAACATGCACTAGGAATTAGAGTATCTCTTCACACCCAGTCCTGCCTCTCACCGTCTCCCCAATTGTTGCTGTCTGGGTTGGTGGTTGCTTACTCTTTTCCCTCAGGTGGGCTGGCCACCACCAGGCTTTATGCCTCCCTTCTTTATCCTGAGACCTCTGTCACCTTCTGTTGGGACAGTGACCAGATTGCATTGGTGGGTGGAGTGGGGAAGACTGTGTTCTATTACTGCCCTCTGTACTAGTGGGCCCCTGAGCATGGCCATGGAAGAGGTTCTGGGGCAGCACACTTCATGATGTCTTGGAGAAGGGGGCTAGAAAGTGGCTGCCTTCTTTCCTGTAGACACTTGTCACAGGACTCAAAGAAGTCCTCTGAATATCCCCAATCTAGGTATCAAGCACAGCTCAGAGTGGAAGAGGTTGCAATCACTTGGGATTCACAATCTGTGACAGGTTAGAGCAGTGAGAAGGGGAAATTAACCTCCCCACTGTATTAACCTTGTTTTCTAGTTTCTGTATGTGCTGTTTTGACGTTTAGGCCCTTGATGACTAGAGAGAGTAGGCCTTGCCTCAGGTTAGCAGATTCCTAGAGATAGCAAAGTTCTCTTTGCCTTTCATGTGCAAACTAACCAATCCCCCAAACCACCTGTTTTGTCTAGTTCTTACACTGAAAGACACTATTCTTTGTTCCTAATCACCCCAGGGTCAGGCATCAGACAGCTAGGTGCAGCCCCTATACCCTGGGGGCCCACTGAAGTTATTCAAACTAGCCAATCCTAAACCAGATGGCTTCCCCTACTTTCTCTGCTCTTCCCTATTTCCCCCCACAAAAACCTCAGTACAAGCTCTCCCACAGTTGTCCTTGCTTGCTCTTTGCCTGTGATCAGCCAACCTCAGTGTTCTCTCATGTGGCCCTGTGTGGCATGGTGTGGTATACGCCCCTCCTCTTGGGAACTGTGAGTAATAGACTGTCTTTTCAATGGCACTTGTCTCCTGATCTGTTGGTCTCACCATACTTGAATAAAAACATTCACCAAATACATTTTAAAATACTTGCTGGTTAGGGCCAGTCTGTGTTTTTGTTTTGCACTGGGCCTTGCAATTATGAAACAAACACTGCTTTCAAGAAACATTAATACAGATAGGTTTAGGTCTCTTACTTAGACTCACTTCTATTGTGGCAGGGCTCATATTATTGTCCGAGCTTTTGGTCTTTTAAAAATGATAAAATAATGGTTTACTTTATGACTTTAGTTCTCTCAGCCCACACATTGGTGAGGTATAGAATAAAGTTATACTTACGCATTCAGATCAAATGGGGTTTTGGTTTTCATCAAGATTTACTGGCCAACCTTAGAGATATTTAGAAAGAAAATTATGACTAAAGATGATGAGCAAATAATTTGGAATACAGTTTTTTAAAAATGTTATACTAAGTTTATTAAGAGATGTTTAGAAGAGACTTCTCGGTTATGCATATTTGGGCTCACATGTTTCTCAGTATCTCTGTCCATAAGGATCATGTTCAATGGTAATCATTTTTATAAAGAAGCTAATTTCTGCCTAAATTAGAGTGGGCTGTTTAAATAACTTAAGCTCATATTACACCAATACTAAAAAAAAAAAAAAAAAATTTACTTGTCAAAGACTTAAAGACATTTTCTACTTACAAACTCAAGAACAGATCCTTGAAAATAAACTATATGCCTGAAAGCATGCTATATTGTTGGAGGAATAAATCAGATCAAAATAAAAGTAATATATTTATTTAAAAAACAAATGATATAATTTATAGTTTATAAATGATATAAACTAAAACAAAATTAACTGCAAACACACCTAATGGGTGCAGTATGCACTGTCTGGGGGATGGACATGCTTGAAGTTCTGACTCGGGTGGGGCAAAGGCAATATACATAACCTAAAGGTTTGTACCCCCATAATAAGCTGAAATAAAAAAATAGAATAATAAAATAATCTGCAAATACACGGAAATTACGTAAGAGTACTGTAAAGGTTAAAAGGAAAAAGAGGTCAATAAGAAATAAAATGGGAAGGCTGTTTTTAGGAGATGGTACCTGGGGCAAACTGTGAATGATTTGCATATGTAAGATGAACAAAAGATAAGGATAAAACACAAGCACAGTGGATGCGATGGACAGAGTAGAGCAAAGGGTGCGGTTGAGGTATATTAGAAAATAAAGCCACTCCTGTTGGGTCAGGTTCTTGAATCTGGCAAGAAATTTTGAATTGGTAATTGTTGCAATCATTTGAAATTATTGAATGGATGATAATAAACAGATTGTTGCAAAGTTCCAGTAAGAAATGAAATGTAACAAACATCTAAATGGATTCATTTATTCTTAAACACACACACACATACACACAAATAAATAAATAGTGATGGATATAATAATATTTATGGTATTGATTGTGGAGATAGTTTCACAGACAGTATACTTTCCTCCAAACTCATCAAGTTATACACATTAAATATGTATCACTTTTTATATGTAATGAATACCTCAATAAAGTAATTTATTTTTTAATTGTGTATGCTCAATTCAAACTTAACCAGGTATCCTATATTTTATTGGGTAACCCTAGTTGTATGGTCATTGTGTTTATATAAGCCTAATACACTGTATCTTTTTGGAAGAACATTAATAGAAAAAAAAGAATAACAAATGAAGAGTGTTTTCTCATTCTATGATATTTCAATAATATTTCTTCTATTCAGTATGAGTTGTAAAGTGGAGATCAGTTTGAGAAAAATTTCTAAATATGATATTTTGATAAGCAGGTTTATATTTTCATATAATATATTGCATATGAGATAAAAATATTTTAATCTACTGTTTTAATATTTACATTGTTTTTCCTTAATAATTTCATTTTAGAATCCAGTAAACTGAGAGTTCCATTGCTAGGTTTTTTTCTAGTTGGTAAGAATTACGGGTTGAGGTTGGATTCAGTGGCTCACGCCTGTAATCCTAGCACTCTGGGAGGCTGAGGCGGGAGGATCATTTGAGCTCAGGAGTTCGAGACCATCCTGAGCAAGAGCAAGACCCCGTCTCTACTAAAAAAAATAGAAAGAAATTAGCTGGACAACTCAAAATATATAGAAAAATTAGCCAGGCATGATGGTGCATGCTTGTAGTTCCAGCTACTCGGGAGGCTGAGGCAGGAGGATCACTTGTGCCCAGGAGTTTGAGGTTGCTGTGAGCCAGGCTGACACCACGGCACTCTAGCCCTCTAGCCTGGGCCACAGAGTGAGACTTTGTCTCAAAAAAAAAAAAAAAAATAGCATTATGAGTTGATATAATGTAATTTAAAACAGAACCAATTATTTTTGAAAAGTTCATCAAACTTTCCACTTTCTCATAGCATATACTTTATAATTTGTATAAATCTGCTTGTTTCTAATAACTTGGTATTTTTAATACATTACCCATGAGGAAAATAATTAATAATAATAAACCACTTTCTAAGTTTTTTATATGCTCTGATCTATGATGATATTGGCACTATCTAGCCACCACCTACTTTATTACTTATTTTATCAAAAAAGCTCCCTAAAAAAGTTTATGACAAACCTCAGTGTCTTATCTACGCCAGTGAATGGACGATGAAAAACCGTGGAGAATTATACAAAGAAATTTTAACTTGCTGCAGATTTTAAACTGTCACTAACCAGAAAATCTCATGACATTGTTAGACTAACCTGAAAATCACACTGCTATTAGATAGGTTTCTAAGTGTTTGTACATTTCTCTCTAAATAAATTGTTCAAAATTTTGAAAACTATTTCAGATTTGAAAATGGGTTCCTTTGACTGAGAAAATAATATTTCTCATATAGAATTTTTATTTCCCTAATCTAACCGAGGTATAAAATGCAGCATTGAATTTGAATTCCTTAAGTTTGCTTAAGAGACATTTATAGGTATATTCTGAAATTGCCTTATTATGAAAGATTCTATTTTTGATACTTTAGTTAAGCTGGTCAGATATTCAATTTATGCACTGGTCTATATTATGAAGAAAAACATGACGTACAATGCAGTGTTACTTAAAAATCTTGATCCTGAATGCTAGGTCCCTTAGTAGCCTGATGAATATTTTCCATGAATGCTTTACCAGGAAGACATATCTATGAATGTTTCTGAGTACTTCTACATCCCAAACATTATATAATATGCTTTAAAGCCATTATTTACTTTTTAGTTATTATTATTTTTTTTTAGAGGCTGTTTTGCTATGTTGCCCAGTTTGACCTCAAACTCCTGGTCTCAAAAGATCCTCCTGCCTCAGTCTTCCAAGTAGCTGGGAATACAGGTACATGCCACCATGCCCAGCTGTTATTATTATATTTTTAATGATCATAATATCCATCTTATGTCAGCTGTATATCATCATCTTATACTGAAGAATTTAAGACTCAGAGTGGTTAACTTGCTACATAAGGTCCCATCACTCATAAATGGTAGACTGGCCTCCCCCAAAATAACATGGTTTACATTTTAAAATTTACTTACGCTTTCCAGGTTTTGTGATTAGTGACAGAAATAATTGACTCAATTTTATAATCTGGAGTTCATTATTTTACCACTTTCAGAAGAAAAAAATTTGAGTTGGTGATTGTACTAGTTAGCTAGGGCTTCCATAAATCCTGCACGCTGGGTGAATTAAGCAACAGAGATTTATTTTCTCACAGTTCTGGAGGCTGGATGTCTAAGAACAAAGTCCCCCTAGGGTTGGTTTCTCCGGAGGCCTCTCTCCTTCGCTTGCAGACAGCTGTCTTGTCATCTTTTCACATGGATAGACAAATTTCTTCTTTTATAAAAACATCAGTCAGATTGAATTAGTGCCCACCCTACCAGCCCCATTTTAACTTGATAACCTCTTTAAAGACTTTATCTACAAATACATTCACATTCTGAGATACAAGGGGTTGAGACTTCAACACATGCATGTGGGGGATACACAATTCAGCTCATAACAACAGTCCTTTATACCATTTTTATCCATCACCCCAACTTTGAACCCAATGTAGTTCAGAGATATCTAATATTGGGAAGACGTGCAATCTATCATCATTAGAAATGATAGTGCAAGTTTGTACATGGGCCTAGTCTTGTTATATTTTCTTGGTGAAAGAATACCCATGATTTTTCAACATCCTAGGTAGGATACACTATCATCTTGGATATACAAAATTTTAGGGCACTACTGCATAAACATTAGTGAGTATCATAATCACATTTAGAAGTAGGTAAAACACAGACACCTGGCCCTATCTCCCCAGGTTTGCTAGGTCTGGAGTGGGGCCTGGGAATTTGCATTTCCAAACAGTTCCCAGTTGAAGCTGATGCTGCTTGTGTTTAGAACACAATTTAAGTAGCATATCCACTGACTACCACATTACTTTTTATTACTTTTTCTTCTGAGAAATGTCATGATTTCATTTAACATGTTTGTTGAAACAAAGTAGAAGCTTTACATAATTATTAGGAACAGTCTTTTGCTGTAGGCATTCAAGCATTCCCTTGGCTTTAAGCACACGCAATTCCTTTCAATAAAGAAAATAATAATGGCCTTTTCTGCCATCTTCCTCTAAATTATTCCCTTCATCTAAGAAACACCTTGAAAATATCTTCAGTGAGTTATCAGTTTAAAGAAAGATGAGGTTTTTTTTTTTCTTTGTTCCAAAGCTGACTTCCCAAATATAGTAACTTCTTGATCTACATAGTAGTTGATAAGCTCCTGTTTGTTTTGGTGGCATTAAATCAACATGCAATTTTATCTGTTGTAGCTAAAAAGGATAGTAATTATCAAACCATTACTACTGGAAAACATATTGCATTTTGAGGATCAAGCACAGCTGGGAGCTGCTCACCACCTCAAGCACCAGATGCTCCGTGTTCCGTCATTTATTTAGAATTATTTACACACATAGATGAGGGAGCAGAGGATGGGGAGGTGCCAAACAGTCTTTTTATTCCAAATTTATTGATTTTTTGTAGATAATATAAAATATAATGCTGAAAATATTAGAAAACAATAAAAATAAAATGTCTACGGGAAAAGGCTCCTTCCTACGCAGTGTACTCTGCTAGGTTTTCATCCGCCCCAAATAGGCGACACTGCAAATTTGTCATATATTCTTTCAACAATGTTTATGCATTAAGAAGTAAAAATAAATGCTTATTTTATCTCACTTTAAAAACAGTAGCACACTGTATACACTATGATGAACTTCATCTTCTTTAAACAACATATCTTGGAGATCATTTCATAAGAATCTTCCTAGTATTTCCTTGCATGGACCAAATGTAATTCTTGTTACTCGTCGTCTGCAGGTAGACATCAACAGGTAAATGTTGACAGATAAAGCTTTGCTGATTCAAAACATTTCCATTTAACGAAATGCTAAGTATTGCATAAATTTTTACATAGATAATTCCCTGTGTATGTGAATAAATATTATAAAAAGTGTTCTTCACATGACATGAAAAGAATACACTGACCTCATTTTATTCATGTATTTAAATGTATATGATAATCTGTAAGTCAGATTCTTAGAAGTAGCATTTAGTCAACAAATATAAACTTTATAATTTTGTTAGAAATGGGGAAACTTTCCCTCAAAGTGACTGCCTATTTTATGTAATTGTAAGGCATTTGTAAGAGTTCACATCTTGTCTAACAGTCTTGTCAAACCAATTATCAGAACTTTGGAGTTTTTTATACTCTTTTGGATGAAAAGTTGGATCCTAAATAGTTCTAATTTCCATACCTCATATTATTAGTAAGGTTTATGTTATTCTTAATATGTGTAAAAGTCTTTGTACATCTTCTTCTCTGTGAGTTGTTCTTTTATGGACATTGCCCAGTTTTGGGGGCAAGACAATTGAAATCTTTGCCTTCTTAGTTTATCATTTTCACGCCAAAACTGAAAAGTTTTTATGAAGAGGTTTTTAACCCTTTTTTTCTTTTATGATTTCAGAGGTTAAAAAGAGTTCTCCCATACATTTACGGGGCTAGCACTATAGTTTTCCAGATGAGTTGCTTTATGCAATTTAAGACTTTCTCTTGCCGGAAAGAGATTGCTCTCAGTAAATCTGCTGTGCTAGTGTGATTCTGAGTGCAGTCTTGCCTCCTCTGCCAAACTGTGCTAGGTCCAGAAAGGTTTGCTGCCAGCCTTCTATCTCCTCCACTAGCCCAAGTGTTCCCATGGCAGACAAAGTTTTACACTGGAGTATGTACCCTCACTTCAGAAGGTTTACTTTTGCTGAGATTTACTACTAATGACTCCACTTGCTTCTGAGGTCTCTTTCACTGGTTTCTTGTCCTTATTCCCTCCCATGTAGCACAATAAAAACTACTTTGCTTCATTCCTGTAGCTTTTGGGAGCCTTACATATAATCTGGATTCTAAGAATATGTGTTGTTAAGGACTGATTGTTTGTATCCCCCACAAATCATATGTTGAAGCCCCAACCACCAGTGTGGCTGTGTTTGGAAAGAGGGACTCTAAAATGTCATTAAGGTTAAATGAGATTATGAGTCGGGCCTCTGCTCCAACAGGATTAATGTCTTCATAGGAAGAGACACCAACAACACACACCGAGGAAAGACCATGTGGGGCATAGGCAATACGTGGCCGTCTGCAAGCCAGGAGGAGAGTCCTCATCAGAAATCAACTCAGTCAGAAATTTGATATGGGACTTTTACACTCCAGAATTGTGAAAAGAATAATTGTTTTTATTATTTAAGCTATCTACTCTCTGGCATTTTATTATGGCATCCCAAGAAGACTAATACTCATAATGAGTTTCATGGGAAAAGGTATTGACCTTTTTCTTCATTTTTCCCAATTTTGTTGTCCTCATTGCTTTTCAATAAAATTCAGTGTGGTATGGAATGAATGCACTTCCAATTTCATACCAGATTTTTCTGTGATAATTCCATGTATATGTTGAGTTTTCCATATTGAAGGACATGGTTGCTATTGATGACGGGAAAAGATCACAAGTATTCTGTTTAGCCTAAATGGCTTCCAAGACACCATTATTTAAATTCCCAGGTTTTTTTTTATTAGTTATTGGATGATGAGTAGGCAGAGTATGGGTTTTCATAAATATGAACAGGGTAACTCAGTCAGATTTTCAACAGAAAAATAAGAAGGGAATATTTGCAACCTACTGATTCACCACCAAAGCAGTGATACTGTAGTATGTCATGGCATATTCTACCTATGTTGAATACACAAAGGTTGAATTCTAAAACAGATAATAAAAAATAGAGAATTTTTGGTAAGAGTTTCAATATAGCTATTATAGTGGATGTGAAACAGAAAGACTTTAAGACCTCATGACCCTTCTTTTTCGATGTATGTGCACATGAATAAATTCTCATGCCTTATACCTATAGGCCAATGCCTTGCAAATGTTTGATTATCCTTCCTAAAGGAAAACAATGAGAATGGGTATTATTTTCCTGGTAATAATATCATGACTAATCACACTTTATAGATTGATGCAGGCTAGGTTTTTGGAGAAATTATCTCATTTAATAATTTCATTATTCATACTGAGCATTTGTTATTATGCTCCTTTTTTTTTTTTTTTTTTTTTGAGACAGAGTCTCACTCTGTTGCCCGGGCTAGAGTGAGTGCTGTGGCGTCAGCCTAGCTCACAGCAACCTCAAACTCCTGGGCTCAAGCAATCCTTCTGCCTCAGCCTCCCGAGTAGCTGGGACTACAGGCATGTGC
>CAUYRT010017509.1:0-14239 GCA_963574885.1 Lepilemur ruficaudatus | reverse complement strand
AAAAAACTTCAAGATGAAAGCATTAGGGAGGTGAAGTAAAAATAATATAGCTGAACAAATAAGAGATGAAGTATAATTTGTGACTTAAGGAACAAAAGGAAATTATGAACAAAAGAATTGAAAGAAATAATAAAAGGTGCTGGAAAAATTAGCCACAAGTGGAAGAATGAAACAGAACCCCTATCTCTCATCACTCACAAAAATTAATTCAAGATGGATAAAAGACTTAAATGTAAGCCATGAAACCTTAAGAATTTCAGAAGAAAGCAGTGCTCAGGATTGTCAGTAATACTTCTTTTGAGAAAAGAAACTGTTCTGTGGGTGAGTAACCTCATTAATATGCACCTACATCTAAAAGCTGTCTTTGAGTCCCATCCTTTGGGCTAAGATTGTAGGAGAACAAAGGCAAAGAGCACTGACCACTGTCCCCTCCAAACACAGGGCCAATCATTCGTGTCCAATCTCAGACCCATCCCTTCCCCTCGCCTGATTCCACTCTGCATTTCCCAGGATGGAGGTCATTATGTTAAGTGAAATAAGCCAGGCAGAGAAAGAAAGACAAATATCATAGGTTTTAACACTTACATAGGAGCGAAAAATGTTGATCTCATGGAGGCAGAGCATAGAATGATAGTTACAGAGTATGGGAAGTGTATATGGGAATTAGAGGGATGAAGAAAGGTTTGTTAATAGGTACAAACATACAGTTAAATAGAAGGACTATATTCCAGTGTTTGACAGCAGAGTAGGGTGACTGTGGTTAACAATAATGTTTTGTGTATTTCAAAATAGCTAGAAGAGAGGACTTGAAATTTTCCCAACACAGAAATGATCAATATTTGAGGTGATGGATACCCTGAAGAACCTGACTTGATCATTACACATTCTGTACATTTAACAAAATGCCACATATTCCACATAAAAATCAATAAAAAGTTACTCTAACAAAGTGCCATAGCCTGAATGTTCATGTCCCCTCAAAATTCATATGTTGAAACCCTATTTCCAATGTGATGGTATTTGGAGATGGAGTCTTTAGAAGGTAATTAGATCACGAAGATGGGGTCCTCATGAATTGGATTAGCGCCCTTATAAGAAGAGGTTGGAGAGCTAGCTAGCTCTCTTTCTGCAATGTGAGGATGCAATGAGAAGTTGGCAGTCTTGCCACCTGGAAGAGAGCCCTCACCAAAACCCAACCAACTGTACTGGCATCCTCATCTCAGACTTCCAACCTCCAGAACTGTGAAAAATAAATTCCTTTTGTTCATAAGCCACACACTATGGTACTTTGTTATAGCAGCTGAACTAAGACACAAACACTCTCTAAACATTATTTACATTATTTGCTTTTCTATATGAACTATTGATTACATTTTCCTCCTTCTCATCCTTTTTATCCTCTTCCTCATCCTCCTGCATAGGCATTCTCTTGGCAATTAGTTACTTAACCTAGCCACCCTGCCCCACACCCAAACTGCTCTGTTTTTACTCTTTTCCCTGTGCTTGTTCATAAATGTCTTATCCAAGTTCTAGGGGTAAGGCATCTCTCAATCTGGGGATTTAAACTTTCCAGTCTAGGGCAGTGGGCTAGAAGAAACCTGAAGCTCAGAGTAATAGAGCAACTTGAACAGATCACACAGCTAAGACCTATTGAAGTTACTCTATTACTCTGAGCTTCAGGTTTCTTCAAGTGTAAAATAGAGCTAAGTATTGTTACCTCATAGAGCTATTGTGTGATTTAAATGAGATAATTTGGTAAAGTACTTAGCACAGCACTTAAAAATGTTAGCTATTATTAATATTATTATTATTTCAAATTAGAGGGGTTGAATCTGACCTTCTTTACTTTGACTTTCTTCTCTCCCCTTGAATGCCCTTCTTCTGCATCTTAAATATTTGCTCTAATGCTGAGAAAAATTGATATACGCAGCTTCAAACACTTGTCTTTTAGTAGCATTTGTAAAACAAACTAAATTTTTGGATGTTTTAGAGTGACATGATAAATTTGGGATTGTGGAACTCAAGACAGACGATTACTTTTTTTAAATTCAGCATATTATGGGGTACAAATGTTTGGGTTACGTGTGTTGCCTTTCCGCTGCCTCCCTGCCAGAGTCAGAGCTTCAAGCGTGTCCATCCCCCAGATGGTACGCATCGCACTCATTATGTATGTATATACCCATCCCCTCCTCCCCCCTCCCATCTGCCTGACACCTGATAAATGTCATTCCTATATGTCCTCTTAGGTGTTGATCAGTGAAACCAATTTGCTGGTGAGTACATGTGGTGCTTGTTTATCCATTCTTGGGATACTTCATTCAGTAGAATGGGTTTTGATTCTATCCAGAAAAATATAAGAGGTGCTATATCACTATTGTTTCTTATAGCTGAATAGTACTCCATGGTATATATATATACCACATTTTATTAATCCACTCGTGTATTGATGAGCACTTGGGTTGTTTCCACAACTTTGCAATTGTGAATTGTGCTGCTATAAACATTTGAGTGCAGGTAAGATGGACAACTATTGAGAGTCAGTATACTATTTTTAAGAGCATGGAATCTGGAACCACACTGCTTGAATCCTGTGTTTCCTCTACTCAGCATTTGTGTGACCTTGAGAAAGTTACTTAAGCTCTCTGTGCATCAGATTCCTCATCTGTAAAATAGAGATGATAATAAAATACTTATTTCAAAAAGCTGTTGCAAGAATTATGTAAGTTAATATATGTCAAAGTACTTACACTGGTGCCTGGCACTTAGTAAGCACTGCGTACATATTAGTTATTCAACTACTGATCTGTAATGGCCTTTCCATGAGCATAGGAGGTCTTCCTGTCACCACACCAAATTATTCTTATTTGCTATGGTTTAGATGTTCTTTTCCTTTATATGTAAGTGGTTGAATTTTTGTAGTGTGTGTGTGTATGTGCATATATAAGTTTATATATGTAGATGGGGATATATACACACATACATGCAGTTATGTTTTTTAACTTATCCAGTCCACTGATACAATGTGTTGATTGCAGTGTGGAAGAGACCTTTTTCCTTTAGCTTTTGTCCATATGAACAAGTTAGATGGAGTGGAACCAAAGCACATCACCGGTGTGATTTATTGGAGGATGTCTGAATGGCTGGGAAGCAGTGATGGATGCCTCCCGTTTAGTCCCATGTGACTCGGAAGCTAAAAGAGCCGTGGAGAAGCAAGTCACCTGAATGTTTCGGCTTAGCCCATTTTGTCTGTGGCATAAAACTGCACATAGTCTCTCTTAAGTCATTGACGTTTTTTTTTCCTTAGCTGATTGGAGCACCTAAAGTTGGAGTTTTGCATTGTAGACTTGAACTCACTAGCAAAGAGATGTCTTTCTGAATGGGTGTCTCATTATTTTGGTATAATACTTATTTTTTGGAAAAGCTTTTTTTTGGAGTTTGTTTTAGGGCCAGTACAGGTTAGGTTTAAATAGTATAGGTTAGGTTTAAATATAATTATTATTTAAAACATAGATCATACTTAATATCTGTCCAGATTTTTCTTAGAGACAGTGGTATAATACACAGAACATTAATTTATTAAACAAACATATATTACACTTATAAATGCTAACCAACTGTGCCGGGTAGAGAATAAATAGGGGTTTACAAATGCATTGCCCCACCCCTTGCCTATAAAGAGAGATTTTTACTCTTATAACTTATATCCAGTGGGGAGATAGATATTAATTTAAGAATCATATAAATATAAAAATAATTATGATTGGAGTAAGAGCAAAATGCTTAGAGAGAGTATATTAGGAGAAGAAATCTATTTACTCAGAGAGGCCAAGGATGGCTTCCCAGGAGGCAGTTGCATTTGAGCTGAGATGTGAAGGAGAAGCAGGAGATAACTCTGCTTGTCTTTCACTGGAGTCCGGATGTGAAGGAAAGAGAATATTCTAGACAGATGCATAGTGTATGCAAAAGTCCTGTGGTAAGAGAGAGCATGGACTGTTTGAAGAGTAGAAAGCATGGATTGTTTGAAGAGTTGCCAGAGTTCAGAAGCAAGGAGGAGTAAAAAGATGAGGCTGTTGAACTAGGTGGGAGCCAGAGCAATCAGGGTCTTGTGGCCCATGTGAAGCACTTGTGTTATCCCAAGTTTGCTGGAAAAAGACCTCTCAGATGTTGAGAGAAGCCCTTAGCTTCTATATGGAAAAAAAAAAAAGAATAATAAGAAGAAATGCAAAAAAGGGCTAATAATTAATGCTGTAATGTTAATAGTCTTGATACATACAAATATAATTCATAGGTATGCTAGTCACAAGATAATACAGAATTTAAAAAAAAATCAGTTTAAAGTATATTAGAGGTGGTATAGACTGGTAAGGGCACACCAGTTTAAAGTTGTATCTTCTCTCAATCCTGTCACTGTATCTCTGTGACTGTATGCATGTGTTCCTTTGAAGGTAGGTCAAATTTTAAATTTGTGGCCTTTCATGAATAAGAAGCTTAGGCCACATGAGCTTCTTTGTGCTTCTGTGATAGGCTATAAATACAAAGCTATTGAAATGTTTCAAGCAAGGAAAAATGATGCAGTCAGATACACATACTGAAAAATATCACTTTCAGTGTAAGTTGATTTCACAAGGGCCAGTAAGAATTTGGAGAGATAAGTTAGGAGACTATTACAGTAGTCCTGACAAGAGATGATAGAAGCATGTCTGTCGTGATAGCAGTGGAGCTAGAAAGAAAGACATGGATTGTTTTAATCTTTGTTTAGGATGAAATGTAGAGGACAACCATAATTTTGGACTTTATAGAATTATACTTTGGCTTTGTTTTTTAAGCAGAAATTGAATAGAATTTGCCAATAAACATTTATTGAGCATTAACTGTGTGCCAGGTAATAAAGGATTTTAGTTTATAATCTCTAAATTTGTACTTTTTTCCCTTATAATCTTATACATAATAATTCTGAAAAAATTTTAAATAATTTCAAATTAGTTTTAAATAGCTTGGTTAAAATTGAGAAAGGGAAAAAATTAAGCTCATTATTCTTGAATATTGTGAGGCAAATGTCCTAAGTGTTTTAAGAATCCTGTTAGCCTTTTCACCCTGTCTTTCCTACCATGTGCCTAGAATAATTGATTATCCATGTATGATCCTACATGCATTGCAGCATAAAAAGCACAAAACAATGGAGAAAGATAATGAAATTTCACATTTTGCCCTGCCTAACTTTTTCTTTTACACTAACCTAGGTTAATAAAACTTCACATAAAAGCCTTTGAAATTTCATCATGGGTTTTCTGAAAGAGGTGAAAGTTGACCTAGAAGCGCCTGACCTATAACTTGGTGGCTACTGAAAGTCTAGCCTCATAATTCAGCAGTCCAGTGACAGCTTTGCCTATAAACCCAAGTCTTCGTTTCACTGACATTTTCAGGTTTAGTCTCCTTGAAAATGCTAACAAAAGTGAAGCATATCATTTCTCTGCTTGGGACAGCAACGGTGATGTTTATGGAACCATTTGTTGTCTCAGGGGTAATCTCCCGGATAATTTGGATTAACCTTCTCAGGTCTCTAGATACCACATTACCCAGGGTGGATGATCTCCAAAATAACCTTTCCAGATCTTAAAGTTTAACCCCATCACCATGTTTCAGCAAAAAACTTTCAGCAGAAGTTTAACTGTCTAACCAGGCTTACTTAGACTATTTTAATCTAAAGTGGCCTTCATCCAGGCAAGAAAACATAATATCTTCTGTGAGTAATTCTAATTAGAAAGTGGGACATCCTGACATATTCTTCTGTTTACTTTTTTCACTTTTTTCTCCTGAAGCTGGGATCAACCCTGAAATTCTGTCCTACTCACGATTTCCATATCCTGATAAATTTTCTCTTTGTAAATCTAATTTTACACTAAGAAATAATTATTTCTTAATAATATAAGGCCAGAGCTTATAGTTCCAGTGTAAGGTTATGAATTTCACTTTCTAAAAATTGAAAAATGGAAAAATAAAATAAGTTAGCAATTGCGATCATAATGGTATAAGATGGTGAATCCAGGTGATTCGCTGAGGATTTTCTGGAGAATCTTCAATCAGTTACAAGTGATAGAGCAGAGCAGAGGTGACTAACAGAACTATTAATAATATCATATCTGTAATGATTGGAGTACTTTCATGGTCTTAGTCAAAAGGGATAATGGAAGAAAAAGTCACTTTGCGTTTATCATACTGAAATCTGGCCTGTGCTTCTGAAAGTGAGGTGTCCACAAGCCTTTAGCCAATGTGCTTTAATTAAAATCTGAAAGTAGGTGCTTGAGATATGGAGTTTGCAAAAATGTTGCTTGCAGTTGAAGCCCTGTGAAGTTAGTAATGCTAGTTAGGGTGCTTTTTGACATGTAGAGTGAAGGAAAGTATTAAGGTTGTCTCTTCTTAAAATATAAGGTCCTACTGCTGATTTATTTATTCTGCAATATAGCCTGAGCTGGTTAAAGTAAAAGATCCAACAATTTTACCTTAGAGGGAATTGGTAAAGCACCCTTCAAAATAATAATAGTTTTTATTTCCTGAGAGTTTCCTTGTGTCAGATACTTTGCATGTATATAGTCTCATAAACCCTCACAACACAATCATCTCCATTTTACAGAAGAGAAAACTCAGACTCAGGAGACCAAGGCACTTGCCTAAATTCACCTATCTGGGTTGGACGCTCACAGTAGAGGAGCTGTGATTGGAACCCTGTTA
This sequence comes from Lepilemur ruficaudatus, assembly GCA_963574885.1. Lineage (NCBI taxonomy): Eukaryota > Metazoa > Chordata > Mammalia > Primates > Lepilemuridae > Lepilemur > Lepilemur ruficaudatus. The sequence continues at coordinate 7,510 of CAUYRT010017509.1, read as the reverse complement.
AGTCTCTGAAGTCTGTGTTCTTTCCACCATGTGTCTTGCCTATATAATGCTTAGTCACTTCCTGATGTATCTTTTTTAAAATCAAATTTGAGAGATTAATGTGAAAAGCCAGACTATGGGGATAGGGAAAAGAAGTTATTGTAGATACAATGTAACATATTTGGATTATAATGTGTAGCTTTAGGGCCAGGCAATTAGGGAATGAGCCAGTGCTAGCTAGAGGCATTTCCACTGAGTTTGACAGCAAAATCCTTTAGAAAGATTAGGATAAAGACTGGCTGGAGCATTTCCTTGTCTCAGACCAGGGGAATAATGGAAAGAAAGTTTGAATTCCAAGTAATAGAACAATTCCTTTCTAAAACTGTAGTGTGATATCTAAAGAAATAATAAGAATAATAGTTATCATTTATTGGATTGATCTTAAGTGCAAAGCACTTTTCATACATTATTTTTAACTTCACAACACCTCTGTAATGTAGATATTATTATTTCTATTGTACATGTAAAGCGACCAAGAAACCAAGTATCGTGGAGATTAAATGAGTTTCCCTAGGCTGACAAATAGGTCCATCTTGATCTTGAGCTTTCATTTTTTCCACTATATGTTGCTGTCTCAAAGGAAAATATTTGATACCCTTCCTTACCCACTGCATATTAATATATGATCTGAGAATAAAAGCCTTAGAACTGTATTTTAAGAATGATTAGTTTTGGATATCTGATTAGAGGTATTGGTGAGGGCACATAGCAAGTTAGGTGGGTTACAGTAGGTTTTAGACAGGAGAAACCTACAAACTTTTCTCATCTTATTAGGCTAGAGGGTACCACATCTGCCTCCATAGTCTTAGATAAGTCATGTAACCTCACTAAGCCCCAATTTTTGTGTATTTTTTGTTTATCCTTAGTTCCTAGTGCAGTGCCTGACACATAGTAGAAATGAGGAGGTGGGGACTGCTAATTTTTAGTTTCTTTCAGTTCTGAACTTCTGTGATTCTGGCATAGTAACTTTGGTTTCTTTATTCTTCCATTGAGGAAAATTGCATCAATCTGTTTTAAAAGGTCATCATAAGAATTAACTAGTTTGATATTTTGTAAGAATGAAGTTCCTCCAGAAAATGATAACAAGACTGCAGCTTCCTTTCAAAGAGTTGTGATAATTTTATTAATATTTTGTATTGATCAAATGTCACAAATGTGATAGGTACTATATAGAGAAAATAGAACCTGCCTAGCAGATTCACAGTCTGAACAATTTCATGGCACTAGTATTATGACTGAGTTTAAAAGTGATTGCATGCCAATGTTTGAGAGAGTCTGGTAACATATATTGCAGCACAGGAAAGAATCAGACTGAAATCAGCCCAGACATGACCAGAGAGAATAGATCTCTCTAAAAGCCTGTTCTACTGGTGGAATTTTGCATTGCTTCTTGTTTTTGTGGTTTGGAATGGTAACCACCAACATGTGGTCTCAGAAAGTATGGAAGCCAGGTGCTTTGTGCTCCAGGCCTGGAAATTTGCCACATAAGTGTCAATCACATATCTTGATTCTCAGTTTACTCATTTTGGAAAAGTTGATAGCAGTGTTTACATCATCTGTTTACTGTGGAGATTCATTATGAATTACTGTAGAATAATCCAGGATAGTTCTATTTCCATGGCAACTCTGTGCATACTGCCAATTTTCCAATACTGTGAAAAGATCAAAATAAATCAGGAGCTCATATTTACTACAGTGTTCCAGTGGAACTTGCATCATGTGCTTCTATCGCTCACTTTTCTTTCCTAAAGGCCTTAATAACAAAGGGAAATAAGAGAAAAATAAAGAAGAGATTATTTCTCTACTAGCAATGCAAAGTGTGTTATTTGCAAAATCTTTTGAAAGCATGGTATTTTCTTCAAACATAAGTGTGAACTATTTGTAAAAATATTAGTGTATGCCCCAGATTTGTATTCATAACATACAGTGATTCCAAGTTGTAATTTATACCTTACACTTTACTTGTAGAGAATTTGAACTAATAAAAAAAAAAAGTTACATGGGAAACATCCAAGATTCAGATGTTGGGTAATGATTTTCCATTATTTTTTCATTCTTTTATTCATCTCCTTATTCATTTATATATTTATTTTTCAATCAAAATTATTAAATTCCAGCTACTAAGCTAAGTGATGAGGATAAAATAACTAGAATCATGTTTTTTAATTTAATTTCTTCCATATTAATTCAGATATATCTCATTTTATTGGAATTCACTTTATTGTGCTTCACAGATACTGCATTTTTTACAAATTGAAGGTTTGTGACAACTCTACATCAAGCAAATCAATTAGTGCTATTTTTCTAAAAGCATGTGTTCACTTCATGTCTCTGTGTCACGTTTTGGTAATTCTCACAGTACTTTAAACTTTTTCATTATTATATATCTGTTATGGTGATCTGTGATCAATGATATTTGATACTAGTGTTATAATTGTTTTGAGGTACCACAAACTGCATTCATATAAGATCAATAAATGTTGTGTGTATTCTGACTGTTCCAATGGTCAGCTGTTCCCACATCTTTCTCCCTCTCCTTGGGCCTACCTATTCCCCAAGACACAACAGTATTGAAATTAGGCCAATTAATAACCCTACAATGGCCTTTAAGTATTCAAGTGAAAGAAAGAGTTGCATGTCTATCACTTTAAGTTAAAAATCTAGAAATGACTAAATTGAGTGAGGAAGGCATGTCAAAAGGTGAGATAGGATGAAATCTAGGCCTCCTGTACCAAATATTAACCAAGTTGTGAATGCAAAGGAAAGTTCTTGAAGGAAATTCCAAGTGCTACTCTAGTGAACATATGAATGATAAGAAAGCAAAACAGCCTTATTGCTGATATAGGCAAAGTTTTAGTGGTTTGGATAGAGGATCAAACAACATTCCCTTAAACTAAAGCTCAATCCAGAGCAAGACCATAACTCTCTTCAATTCTATGAAGGCTGAGAGAAGTGAGGAAGAAAATTCTGAAGCTAGCAGAGATTGGTTCATGAGGTTTAAGGAAGACGCCATCTCCATGACATGAATGTACAAGATGAAGGAGCAAGTGCTGATAGAGAGAAGCTGCAGCAAGTTATCTAGGAGATCTAGCTAAGATCATTGATGAAAGTGGGTATATTAGACAAAAGCTTTTCAATGTAGATGAAACAGCCTTATATTCGAAGAAGATGCCATCTAGGACTTTCATAGCTAGAGGGGAAAAGTCAGTGCTCTTGTTAGGGACCAATGCAGCTGATGACTCTAATGTAAAGCCAATGATAATTTGCCATTCCAAAAATCCCAAGGCCCTTAAAAATGATGCTAAATCTACTGTGCCTGTGCTCTAGAAGTGGAACAACAAACCCTGGGTGACAGCACATCTGTTTAGCATGGTTTAACAAGAATTTTAAGCCCACTGTTGAGGTATACTGCCCAGAAAAAAAGATTCCTTTTAACATATTACTGCTCATTGACAATGCACTTTGTCACCCAAAAGCTCTGATAGAGATGTGCAAGGAGTCAAATGTTGTTTTCATGCCTGCTAACACAACATACATTGTTCAGCCCATGGGTCAAGGAGTAATTTCTACTTTTTAGTCTTATTAATATTTAAGAAATATATTTTGTAAGGCTATAGCTGCCACAGATAGTGATTCATGTGAAGGACAGGGGCAAAATAAATTGAAAACCTCTGGAAAGAAGTCAATTCTGGATACCATTAAGAACATGTATGATTCATGAGAGGAGGTCAAAATATCAACTTTTACAGAAGTTTGAAATAAATTGATTCATGGATGTTAGAGGGGTTCAAGACATCAGTGGAGGAAGTAACTGCAGATGTGGTCAAAATGGCAAAAGAATTAGAAGTAGAGCCTGAATATGGTTCTGAATTGCTGTAACCTTATGATCACACGTGATGGATAAGGAGTTGCTTCTTATGGATGAGCAAAGAAAGTGGTTTCTTGAGATGGAATGTACTCCTGGTGAAGATGCTGTGAACATTGTTGAAATGAGAAAGTTTTTAAAACATTACATAAACTTAGTTGATAAAGCAGTGGCAGGGTTTGAGAGAATTGACTGCAATTTTGAAAGACATTCTACCATGGATAAAATACTATCAAACAGCATTGCATGCTATAGAGAAATCTTTGAGTCAACCAATGTGGCAGACTTCATTTTGTCTTATTTTAAGAAATTGCCACAGCCAACCCAACTTTCAGCAACCCCCACCCTGATCAGTCAGCAGCTATCAATATCGAGGCAAGACCCTTCACCAGCAAATATTTGATGAGTCACTGAAGGCTCAGATAATTGTTGGCGTTTTTTAGCAAGAAAATATTTTTTAATTAAGGCATATACTTTTTTTTTTTAGAGACAATGCTATTGCACACTTAATAGACTATAGTAAAATGTAAACATAACTTTTATATGCACTGAGAAACCAAAAAATGTATGTGATTAGTTATTCCAATATTTGCTTTATTATGGTGGTCTGGAACCAAACCCACAATATCTCTGAGGTATGCCTACATTTATAACATTTACATCAGTAAATAATCTATGAAGGTTTATGCTGGGTTATTCTTATATTTCTGTTAATTGTAAAATTCTCTGTATCTATAAAGAAATTTATTCCCTATGAGAGATCCCTATGAATGGGGAAAGCCTTGAATACTCTAATTTATCTGTAGTAAGTAGAAATATACTCAAATTAGGAAATGAATAATAATATGTTATAATGAAAAACTGTGACGCTTTCTAGAGACTCTACCTATTACAAACAGAAGACTCTTTTAGGATTAAAACATGCTTTGATGCTGTCTCAAGCAAAAAAAAAAAAGGATTAAAACAAAACCTATGTGGCCAGGGGCGGTGGCTCACGCCTGTAATCCTAGCACCCTGGGAGGCTGAGGCGGATGGATCATTTAAGCTCAGGAGTTAGAGACAAGCCTGAGCAAGAGTGACACCTTGTCTATACTAAAAATAGAAAAAATTGGCTGGGCATTGTGGCACATGCCTGTAGTCCCAGCTACTCGGGAGGCTGAGGCAGGAGGATTGCTTGAGCCCAAAAGTTTGAGGTTGCTGTGAGCTAGACTGATGCCAGGGCACTGTAGCCCAGGCAACAGAGTGAGACTGTGTCTCAAAAACAAAAACAAAAACAAAACAAAATAAAAAAACACAAAACCTATATGACTGTAGTATCTACTCTTCTCAGATATTTAAAAGTGTGAACCATGTGTATTTCTTAGACTAATCCTTTTGTACATACCTTCTTAGGTAGGACTCTCCTTCAGTTGATAACTGGCTTAAGGGGAAAGAAAGAAATGTATTGACTTCATATCTTGAAATCTTAGGGCTTCAGACATGGTCTGATCCAGGAACTCTGATAATGTAAATTAATTAGTTAATTAAAGGAATTTTTAATATTGGTTCTGCTTTTCTCTGCTTTATTTTGAGCAGGTTCTTTCCTAACAGTGATAAAATGGGTATCAATAATTCGGTTTTATATCCTATTTTCCAAGCAATTCAAGTGGAAGAGCATGCCTTTTTTCCAATGCTTCCAACCAAAATATAAGAATTGAGTTTCATTGACTCTGATTGGTCTGCCTTGGGTCATATGCCCATCTTTAGAGTTGTTTAGTGTCAGTCTCACCCCAACCATATGAACTGAGAATAGGAAGAGGAAAATCAGACTTCTGTTACTAGAAAGAGAAGGACTTAATACACATATCTGTTATATTATTTTTTATCAATGTTAGTGTCTAGGGAGGCCCTGCTTGTTCTCTATTGTATATCACAGCTGAGGATGTCATGTTTGGCTGCTTCTCACCCTGGTACACACATTTCCCCCTATCTTACATATTTGGGTTTGCTCATTAGTCTTTTTATGAGACCATGGTTTACAACCAGGGATTTTCAGGACAATGAAATCCTTAAGTGGAGAATGCTTCCATTTATAGCAGAAAAATTTCTCTGTATTCTTTAACCATATGGTCTGCCTTGGCGTGAAGACACGTATTTTTACATCATCAAAATTGCTTGATATTGCTATAAAATCAACGTTTATAGAGCAGGATACACATTTTATGTCCTCTTCACAAGGAAATTTTGATACTGGTGTCTCCTCAAAAAAGCATTGTGAAGCTGTGTGAATTATGTTAGAAATCATTTTTCATTTGAAAGTTAAACTTTGTATCCAATTGTATGGTTGTGCTTAACCTAATGGATTTCTGGTTGTTTAAAGATGGCAAACATCTGCCAATGGACCCATAAGGGACTCTGTAACAATCAGAACAGGATGAAACTTTTAAATGTAACTTTCCATGAGGATGCAAGGTCATTATACTTCATTTAAGAATATGTATAGACTCATTCAATGAAGTTTCATTATGTTGCTGACCACCCTTCCTTAACTTATTTCTGTAAGAGTTTTCACATTTAGAGACTAAAATTCTTCAAAATAAACTTGTCACAATATGAAATAGTCAAGATTAAAAAAAAATAATTGAATTTTAATTTAAAACTTCTTATTGGGAGTGGTAGAAACCAAGCTAGATTCCTAGTATATCAACAAATCATAAATGTAGGGCAAGAAAAACTCAGGAAGATATAAGTAGAACACACTGGGCACACAAACATGCAACAATATTTAACACAGAAATAATTACAACACAATACAAAGATTTAAACTTTACATTAAAAAACATTAGCTTCTTAGCTTGGAATTGAATTCCATAATCTGAAATGAAATACAACATATCAGAAGCATTCAGACTACCTGAACTTTTAGAAGCATTAAAGAGTCTATTAAGTCTTGGATGCAGGAAGTAGGAACCTCAGATAGTTTACTTTTATGTATCAGAAAATCCATTCTTAGCAAGTGGGTGATTGGGCAAGCATCCTTTTTCTCCTTTGATTCTCACATAGATTTGGATTTTGGTTTAATCTCTCCAGTGTAAAAAATGGTCCTTAGTTTATATCAATAAAAATTGAAGAAATCTGGGGAACCTCACTATGTAAACTCCCTAAAAGAAATAAATCCATAACTGGCATAAATTTCAGAAGATGGGAACCTGCATGAATGAGAATTCTGGATTAGTAAAAACCACAAGGGTAATATCATCACTAGGAATCCCTGAGTTTCTGAGCCTGTATTGGATTCTCTTACAAAACTATGAGTCTTGTATTGGATTCTCTTACAAAGACAACGTTTTGACCAGGTTTCTGCTTACGTCCATTAAGTCCATTGTAATATATTCCATTTTGTTTTTCAATGTAATAGATTTTAGGAAGTGACTTTTTTTTTTTTTTTGAGACAGAGTCTCACTCTGTCACAGGGGCTAGAGTGTTGTGGCATCAGCCTAGCTCACAGAAACCTCAAACTCCTGGGCTCAAGCGATCCTCCTGCTTCAACCCCCCAAGCAGCTGGGACTACAGGCATGCACCACAATGTCCGGCTAATTTTTTCTATGTTTGGTAGAGATAGGGTCT
>CAUYRT010017507.1:0-10066 GCA_963574885.1 Lepilemur ruficaudatus | reverse complement strand
CGACTCTTAGGCTTAAAAAAAATTACAGAGACAAATTGTTTGAATGTAGTTACTCATTCATGGGATTGATTAGAAGGAAATAAAACAGAAGCCCCCTAATTTTTCTCCTTTCTTCTTGTGCTTCCTTTCTTCTTCCCCAATACATATGCAGCTCATGTTTTGCCTTCGGAGAGTCAAATATAGTTAATAAACATGACCACAAAATCTGCCAAAAAGCACGGTGGAGGAATAAGGGCAAGGCACCATCGAACCTGAAAGGCTTTAGAGAATCCACTTAAACTGTTGGAAGCTTTAGGAAGCACAGCTCTGTCACAGTAACTCAGCTGTGATTTCTCGTACACCAGGGTAAGAGTTCACTTTGTTTCCCTTTGGTTTGGTTTTGTGCTTGTGTTCACATACCACGGCCTTACCACAAGGCAAAGCCTGAAATTCACCTTGGACTCACCCCGCATCTCATGTGAATCAAGCACCAGGACACTGGGATATTTTAGGATCCCAAAAGTCACACACATGTAAGTGAATTCAGTAACAGTACGGATGCTGACTTCAAGAACAGGCCAAAAACATTAGGCGCTATACCTATGTCTCTTTTCCTGATTCGTGGATCAAAATCCACACCCTCAGTGCATTCATTTTAAACAATCACGGAGCATCAGAAATGTTGCAACCGTAGTACAGAGAACTTTCTCTCCCCCCCGAACCATTTGAGAGTTGTTGACCTGATGCCCCCTCACCCTTGAATACTTTAGTGGCTATTTCCTGCAAACAAGGATATTCTCCTACATAACCACAGTCCAACCCATCAAAATCAGGAAGTCAATAACGATAGATTCCTACCATCTAATGCTCAGACTCCATTGAAATTTTTCCAGATATCCTGATAATGCTTTTTGTAACAGAAGGATGCCCAGCCCCCCCTCGGAAACGCATCGCACCAAGTTCTCACGTCCTTGGTCTGCTTCATTCTGGAATGGTTGACTTTCCTGACCTCGGCACGTCTGAAGACCACAGGCCAGTTGTGTTGTGGAATGTCCCTCTGCTTGAGCTTAAGCTTTCCTTGTACTTCCTCGTGATTAGATTCGGGTCTGCGTTGTTGGTGGGAACGACACAGATTTGATGCTGTGGCCTTCTCATTGCTTCCTGTCTGGTGGCTACAATCTTTGACTTGCCCCGTTCCTGAGGCTAATCTTGATCCCTCGATTAAGGTGCTGTCTGCCAGGCTTCTCCACTGTGAAGTGACCCTTCTCATTGCTGTATTTAGTAAGTTTTCTGAGGGGTTATTATTGGCGATACATACATACCCATTCCTCATCAGACCTTCAGTACATTTGCTCATGTGTGGACTCACAATTTTCTAGTTTATTCATTGGGCTATCATCCACTAATCTCATCATCACTCATTTTTATGCTCACATATGCTCCATGTGGCCAGTGGGAGCCCGGCCGTGCCGACTTCAGGCCCTTAGCTTGTCCCACCTTCCTCGGGCTCTCCTTGCTTCCGGCACCAGCTCAGTTCGCACTTTCCCGGCCTGCACGCAGCAACTGGCTCCGAAATACCGTTTTCCACAGAGAGCTCTGGTCCCTCTGAGTGGAAAACAGTATTTAGAATCTCAGAGCTGGATTCTGGGGATGCTCATTGCTCCTGGGCGTCACTGCTCCCAGACGTGCCCAGCGGGCAGAGCCAGGGCATGGGTATGTGAGCACACATATGTAACATACACACATGAGCCTTGTCATGTCTTATCTGGCTATATGTTTGAGTTTTCAATGACATCTCCAATTTTCCTCACACCACAAGGCTCCTTCTAGTTTTCTCCTTTTCCTTATTTGTAACTCTCTTCACTCGTGAGAAACTGAGCTTCCAGAAGGGGCGGTGCATCACCCCTGACTGGGGGCGCCTGCCTTGCTCTGCCTCCCCCGAAGTCTTTAGGACTAAACTGCTCAAGAAGGGAAAGTAAGGGAAGGAAAAGAAAGAGGAAGAAGAGCTCCCATCAATTTTGAGGGAAATATGTTAAGGAAAAGTCTGGCCTGTGACATGTGGCTATTCATCCCTCAAGTAATTTCTGAGCCCCCAAACTGGCACCCACATGACGACCGAAGCCTCCAACGTAAGAGCTACCTCAAGGTGCCACAGGCAATGAAGGACCAGAGTGAGAACCACTGAGGGAGCGTGTTGGGCTCCCAGGAATTCACCCCTGCAGGGCCTCACACTGCCTGGAGCACCCCGTCCTGCCTGCTCCCCACCTGCCCCAGCGATTCCTCCTGCAATTTCTTCTACATTAGCTGCGCTCTCTGAAGTCTCCTGACCGCAGCAACAGAGCAATCCTTTGAGCACATGAGTCAGATCACGTCACGCTTCTGTTGAAAACCCTGGAATGGTTTCCACCTTAATCCGGACGTTTCTAACATTCCATTATACCTAACCCTATAACATCTGCCCCATTTTTCCTCCCTGTTCTCCCTTCCTACTGCCCTCCTCTCTCCAGGTTTCTCCCACACGGGCCTTCTGGCAGCTTCTTACGGACACCCAACACACTCCGGCCTCAACGCCTCGCCGTCCACTCCGCCTGGATCATCCTCCCCAGGAACCCACGCTGTTCGCCTGCTCCTTTGGTTGAAGCCTCTGCCCAAATGGCACCTCAGAAAGGCCTGCTCTGACCAAACAATCTAATACAGACCCCCGCACACCCATGCTCCTACGTCTTGAGGCTGATTTTTCTTCTTAGCAATTCTAATCACTCACACATTATATATTTACTGTTCACTCATTTGACTGTCTTACTCCATACAAACCTATAGTGTTACAGCTTCCATAACTATAATGGGTTGAATGGTGTCCTCCAAAAAGATATGTTGAAGTCCTAACCCCTCGTATCTGCGAAGGTGACCTTATCTGGAAATAAGGTTTTTGAACATGTAATTAGGTAAGAAGAGACCATAGTGCCATAAAGTGGGCCCTAATTCTAATGATTGGTATCTGTAGAAAAAGAAGAAAGAACACAGAGACACAGATACACAGGGAAGAAGGCCACCCCGGACAGGGATTTGTGTGATGTGTTGAGTATTCCTTACGTGAAATGTTCGAGACCACAAGTGTTTCAGAGTTTGATTTTTTTCAGATTTTGAAATATCTGCTATATCCTTACTGGCTCATCCGAAAATCCTAAATCCAAAAATGCTCCAATGAGCATTTCATTTCAGCATCACGTTGGTACCCAACAAGTTTTCGATTTTGGAGCATTTTGGATTTCAGGTTTTCAGATTAGGGATACCCAACCTGTACAAACCGAGGAACGCCAAAGATTGCCCACAACCCCCAGGAGCTGGGATGGCCCTGCCGACACGCTGAATTTCAGGCTTCCAACCTCTAGAACCGTAAGAGAATAAATTTCTCTGTGTGGTAATTTGTCATGGCGGTGCCAGGAAACCAATATAATGACTGTCTATTTTTTAAATAACCATTATATCGCCAACTGCCAGGCACACACTACGTGCTCAACAAATAATTTTATAACTAAGAGAACAATTTTCAAAACTATCCTGTCATCCATAAGCCTCATCAATTTATCCAGGGCCACCGCTGGCCTACGTGGCGCCTGTATCTTGCATTCGTGCAAATTAGAAAGGGGTGGCCCTCTTTAAGGCACTTCACTTCTTTTTGTGGAGAAGTGGCTACAACATACTGATTTTATTAGGATAAGACCTAACATACATAATAATTTAATATGTTTAATAATTACAGCATGCATGATAAGTATAATAAGCATTTGATATGCCTGGCATCCCCTGAGATGTGGGGCTCTCGTTCACTGCACAACCTGCACAACCATACTCAGCAGCTCTGATCTAGGTCAATAACAATTGATGCAAGCACTAAGGGAGGAATTAGAATTCAGGGACAAGATATAGGGCAAAGGGCAACAATCAGCGACACCTCTCTTCTAGAAAGATTCCAGTCACTCTAACTGAGATAAGATAGACATGGTATAAACTAAGAACAATATAAAAGCAATACACTGCATGATTAAACACACAATAATAAAATACAGTTTGGAAAATAAATATGTCAGTGAACAAGAAAAAGAGAATCAGAAGATTATGGCATCATCGCATTTGGGTCAGAAGCAGAATTACCACCAGACTGTTCCTCGGTGTCTGCTGTGTGCTGTATAAACCTGATTTCGTAACAGGTACACAGAAGTGCAGGGGCCAAAGGCTCTGACACGCTCCTCCGTACCAGCATCCTCTGCAGTGAGTAACTTGCCCTAAATCAGGGAGCCAGGAAGTAGCAACCCTGAGAGATGAACCCGGATCTCACTGGCTACAAAGTCTGCACTTGCCATATACTATGCTGCCCTCTTCAAGCAAATTTTAAGGAAATTATGGACAAGCAAAATCGGTAAAATGCTGTTTTTTTTTCAAATTAAATTTACTCAACTTTCAGTCCTAAATAAGAATAATACCATGTGCATAGCACTTTGCCATCTCATAACTATCCCCCTACACCAAATCTAACTACATTCCGAAATCAGTTTTTCCTGATATCCAGTTTGGAGACAGGCCAGCCATTTGCAAGGGGAGGGGGTCACCGTGTGACTTAGTGCACCCCATCGGCAGCAGTAACATTTGAGAATGATCTGTGGCATCTACTGCTGGTTGGTTCATGCAAACCCACCCCACTCCCCCACTCCCCCAGTGAAACATGTTTTCTCTGCACTAGGAGTCAAAGGGAAGGGCTGCACCTCCCATGCTCCCTCACCATCGAGGCCCTGCATGCGGTACCTTCTGCCCCACGGCCACACCCATGTGGGACTAGAAAGGTGGTGACGAACACCCCGAGGTAGTGGGCCCACGGCTTTTACAGCAGCACGGTCAGAGGCGTCGGGCATTTTGAGGCCGCTGAGATGTCACATTCTCCACGCAGGGCCGGTTCTGTGAGATTTCACTAGCAGAGGGCAGCAGAGCCTCCACCGGTCCAGTTGCTCAGGCATGTTGGTCATTTCTCCTCGCTCTGTCGTTTCCAGCTGAAAAGCATCCTAGTTTGGTTCTCTGGACCTCACGGAAATTTTGTAGCTAACTAACATCCTCTACGAAATTTTTCTTAATGAGCTAGAGTAGATTTTGTTGCATCTGAGAAAATGTATCTTTTTAAAATTCTCTAACTTATATACTTCAATAGATGAAACTAGAATAGCTCTGAATATTATCAATAATTACTGTAGGCATTATAAGGCCACCAGTTGCCTCACCTAACCTCCCTGTCCTTCAACCCTTACCCGAGAGTCCAGCAATGACACTGAAAGAACCCTTTTACAATGAACAAAACAATCTGGCATGCACAATTTTTCCTGTGGCAGAGGAGTGAGTGACTCTTTGTAAAGCCTTAGGAAAACAAGCCACTGACTCTGTTCTTCAGAAAGTACCAAAAGGACATGGCCCTATACAGAAAATAATGGTTCACAAACCCATAATTCTTTACCTGGTCGTATTACCAGGTGACCTTGGCTAAGTCATTTAGCAAACTAATGCCTCCAAGGAACTCGCCCAGTTTTGTTTCTGAAGGACATAAATGAAAGGTTTTCTATTAGTGAAGCACTTAGGCCAATTAAAAGGATTACTTGCAGCCTTCTGTCAGTTCTAGATGAGTTTTTTGTTGTTTTGTTTTTTTGTTTTTTTACTGTACCCACTGGTGCTTATGAAAAAATGCATTTCCTGCAGAACAGCAGTGACATAAAGCCCCCAGAGCAGTGGCATGTTTCCCTAAGTGGGGAATGTGTGCTAGCTGCCTGTGGACAAAGAGATTGTGAGCTAGTATTTTCTAGGAGCTTCAGTGTGAGCTGATAATAGCCATCTCCTGTTGAGGGGCAAGGAGGAAGAAGAAGATTAAGCTACAGCCCCTGCTGAAAACAGACGTGAAAGGCAGCAGGGTGCAATTGAAATTTAAATCCCAAACACGGGCTAGACCATTCAGAAGAATGCATCTTAAGTTAATATTGTAATAAATAAAATAGTTTTATTTGCATTGCACAGCTTCAGAAGCTTTTACTCTGGGAACAAAATCTTTATTCTGGATACACTAAAATCACCTATATATTCCTGTATAAATCATGAAACGCCAATAAATCTAGTCTTATGTATTATGTGTCTATTTTGGGATGCAGGGGAGTAGTAACAGGTATAAAATCACACAGAATGGGAAGCCTCCACATTTGGTCACTGTGGACAAACCTGTCTGATGCCGTATCAGCAGAAAGTACTTTTCCCTTTTATTGGCAATCACCAAAATATATGACAAAGTCCCCAGAAAACAATAATCAAATGCTCATGCCTAGATACTAAAAATACACTGGGGTGATTGGGATATTTTATCTCTAATTTGGGCACGAATGATATTATTAAAATACATGTATAAAGAAATCAAATCTCAGGCTTTAATAGGGAAGGGAGCAAAGCTCTAAGTACTTATTTGCTATAAATTTCATCCTCCATATTAATCAGACCATCCAGACCAGAGGCAGCATTTTAATTAGGTAAAACTTACAGCCACGTTGAAAAACAAAGAAAGGCATAGATCAAGGAGCAGACTAAGATCCTTTTGCGAAGAGTCAGGGGCCAGTATGAGGAACCAGATGCAGGTCACAGGCCACACTCCCACAAAGGCAGTGGTTCTCAAAATGTGGTCTCTGAACCAGCAACACCAGTGTCTCCAGGGAATGTCTTAGAAATGCTCGATGCTCAGGCCTAAGCCCAGGCCTGCTGAATCCGACACTCAGGGACCTGGAAATCTGTTTCCAACAAGCCCAGCAGGTGATTCTGGTGCACACTCTAGTTCGAGAACTGCTGCCCAAGAGCTTCCAGTAGAGAATGTAAAGTGGGATCCTGCCCTTTCCCAGTTCCTTGGAAACGAACCTGAAAGTCTGCAGGACAAACAAGCAGAGTGTGGCCGACTGGCTGGGAGACTCACACTACATAGGCAGCGCCACGAGAATTTCCTGGCAATATCTGTCCTCTGGTCTTTCCATCTTGTCCAGTTATTTGTTAATGTCTTATAGAAAGGACGACAACTCTTTTCAGCATGTTGATTTTCAACCTCAGTTCCCAAATAATATTTTGTTTTACAGTGTTCTATTTACTCCAAAGCTTTCCATGGACGAGAAGTAAAAGTCCAGGTTTCTCTCCTCTTGGCCTCCCTTGCAATTTAGTGAAAGAAAATCTTTGGTCAGTCAAAATATCTTTCCCTTCCTCACCCTGCCCAGCACAGTGGCCCTTCCCGTCCAAGGGTCCTTCATCTTCCAGAGTCTGCCCAGTGAGGGGACCCCAGAATTGGCCTACCCCTGAGTGTTCCCTGAACACAAGAACAGTGAAAAACAAGAATATGCAATTTTTTCTTTCTAGAATCAGTATGTTATTTTTTTAGGCCCCAAGTACACAGACATGTGCATAGTTGGGTTATAATGTGTGATTATGAGAAATATTATTAGTACCATTATTAAACATTTACTGGAGGTCAGTGTCATCAATGACCTAAGGTGAGTATATAGAGATTTAACCCTTTCTCTGTTCACACTCCTGTGGACATTTTATACTGCTTTAGTTCATTTGATTATATTTTGCTGTTTTATCTAATGTGGCTGTGTCTTTCTGATTCTATTAATACTATAAGTACCTTGAGGGCAGCAACCACACCTCTCACATTTCATGAAATGCCAGTGCCCTTGTAATGAAATTCAATAAATATTTGCTTGTATATATTTAATGAAGTGCCTCCCATCTCCCACACCAGGAATAAACAAACATCTAAAACCCCATTTTAGTGGCTTACCACTTGAGTTTTGAACCTAGATTTTTTGATTTTAGGAAAAAAACAAAACACCCTTGGTTTAAGCTAACCCTAAAGGAGCAACTGACAGACAAAGCTGTATTTGTTCCTGAATATGTCAGTGATCGGGTGTGAAGTAAACCAGGTGTTACAACGTACCAAGAAGCTCTGTTATTACAGCAGCACATGGTGACCAGCTCAAATCAGATGGGCAACTTTGCTTTACAACACTGACATCAGCCCAAGGCAACAGACCCCACAATAAGTGTCTGCAGAATGCCACTGCAAAGACGTTTTTCAGATGCTACAAATAGGCTGAAAGTTGTCACAGAAAAAAAGAAAAGGAAAGGAAAGCACTATTTACTGAGTGCTGTGTGTGTGAAAGAAATATTGTGGGCTTGTTCCATAAATGATAACTGAAATACTACCTGGTTCAGTCAATTCATCAGAGGAAAATAAAACAACCTATCTTTGTATCCCATAGAGGAGAAAAATAAGGATAAAAGATCAAAAAGCTCCATTCGTTTCGAAGAAAAGACACAGTGACAAAGAAGCTATGGCAGGGTGGACTATTAATTCAAGACCTCCTCTTACGCTGGCAGAAGCATGCCCAAGTCAGTTCACCAGATCTAAAAACAATACGCCTCCCTCTATGGCAAGCGCTCTGCCCTGCAGCCTCTAGCTGATGAGCTCCACTCATCCTTCAAGATTTACCTTCAATGTCACTTCCTCTCTGAAGTCTTCCAAAACCCTGCCAGACAAAGTTCATCAGCTCCCCGTTCTTGCTCCCGCTACACTCCGAGGGTGACGTTGGCCCCATGGGTTCACATGCCTGATCGTGTAGGATTCTGGATCCCACGCCAGTCAGTGATACCAGAAGGGTGGGGACCATGGCTCAATCACCTTTGTTTCATCCACAGAACCTGACAAAAAGCTGGGCACCTTGCAAGGAAGTCAGTGTTCAGAAAAAGTCTTCTATTGAATGGTTAAACTCAAGTACAGACAGGACTTCCATTCCCAGCAGTGGAATCTCTATTTGATGCATGTTACACGTATAATATTTATTGACCAACACGGTGCCAGATACAACTACGTTGGTTGCTTTATGTACAATATTCTTTAAACCCTCATGTCAATCTGTGAGGAAACGGATGCTCAGAGAGGTTAAGAAACTACAGCCCTCAGATCCAAACCAAGGCTGACCTTGGGGGATATTTTGCATCCTGAGCCACTAACTCCATCTGTGTAAGCCCCAACATCCTTCAGCCAGCAGACAAGGGAGCAGCAGTGCTGGTAACTTGGCGAGAGCATCTCGGCCCTTCGGTTTCCTACGACTTTGGTGGAGCTACCAAACAGATGGTGAGAGACAAACGTGCCTCACTTATTCCCACCCTTTATCTTGGGAGGAAAATGTGAGCATAGCTTTAACTATTAAAAAAGTTTAAAATACTGAACACAGTAGCCAAAGGAAAAGAATAGAAAACACATTCAATATGGAAAGAGAATACATTGTCAAGTGAAATTATCAGCTAATAGGAGATTTATCTGAAATAATGAGGATAAAGTATCATTTTTTTATCCTTTTCTTATTGTGGTAAAATACATGTAACATAGAACTTGGCATTTTAACCACTTTTAACTGCACACTCACTAGTATCAAGTGCACTCACGTGGTTACACGGGCCATCCTCCCCATCCATCCACAGAGCTTCATCGTGCCTCACACCTAAGCTCGGTACCCACTAAACACTAGCTCCCCACCCCTCCCTCTCCTGAGTCCTGGCAACCATCACTCTACACAGAGTGTCACTTTTAAGGAATTCCAAGTACTCAGTGATATTATTCAAAAATTTTAAAAGACATAGACCTGGAGCTCTGAGCCCTCGGCGTCAACCCAGGTGCTTTCTGGATGGAGCTTTCTAGAGGCCTCTGCTTACTGAAATCCACAAAGTCTACCCTCTGAGAGTGTTCCCTTCTTCAGGGAGAATGCTCAGGGCAGCAGGAAAATGGCTCCAGGACCCCCAAGAGCCAGGGTGGAGACACGTCTCACATTCAGAGTCGCAGCCTCCTTCAGAGGATCTCACAAGGGGCAGTGAGGCTACAGGACTACAGCAAGCTGCAGTTCTGGCTTCTAAACCCAAACTCAGCATACAGTAGCAATGTGGGAAAGCCCTCAGGAAGAAGAAAGGAAGCATCCTCCAGACCCCTGAGCAGGAGAGAGGGTCCCACAAGGGTGTGGGGCACTGA
>CAUYRT010017506.1:0-23970 GCA_963574885.1 Lepilemur ruficaudatus | reverse complement strand
GGCTAATTTTTTCTATATATTTTTAGTTGGCCAATTAATTTCTTTCTATTTTAAGTAGAGACGGGGTCTTGCTCTTGCTCAGGCTGGTTTTGAACTCCTGACCTTGAGCTATCCTCCCGCCTCGGCCTCCCAGAGTGCTAGGATTACAGGCGTGAGCCACCGCACCGGCCCCTTCTTTTTGTTTTTAATCTTGTTTCCAGGCCTCACACTTTATTTTTATCTGAGATTCTTTGGAATATTTAGTTCCCAAAGTTCTGACGTATGGATTGTCTCTGCTATATAGCTCCTTTTTCGTTTCTCTCATCCTTTATAGCTTATTTGTGAGATTTTTCATCTATCTTTTTAGTGCCCTTAGCATTAAAATAGTGATCTGCCATCCTAGTGAGTATGTATTTCTCTTCCTTATATGTGGGCGTGGTTTGTATCTATAGCCATGGTTACTTCCATATGGCTGTATGTATTGATGGAGACATGGAATGAGAGCATACGTCTCATGTGGACTATTTAGTTACATTATGGCATACTTACCATGGCATGGGCCAGTCTTCATTTTTCTTATCTAACATGTCTCTAACATTCAAAACTTCTAGAGTAGACAAGTAGATCTGGTTTGTGGGCTAGAAATAAATAAATACTTTACCTTGTTTGATCATGTCAGTTTTTATGTATTAAATTTTCACTGTTAAGAATTTTCCCAGAACATATGCTCTGAAGATTCTCCTATTTTTTTTTTAATTTTTTTAATTTATTTTTATTTTTTATTTTTTATTTTTAATTTTTTTTTACCCATCCCCTCCTCCCCCCTCCTGTCTGCCCAACACCCAATAAAAGTTGTTCCTGTGTGTCCACTTAGGTGTTGATCAGCTAATACCAATTGGCTGGTGAGTACATGTGGTGCCTGTCCATCCATTCTTGGGATATTTCACTTAGTAGAACGGGTTTCAGTATCAGCAGTTTCATATGGGCTGAGTTTATAAAGGAGCAAAATAAGTTGTTTTGATTCTAAGGATTTGATTTTTAAGAAATTCGGAGTTTATTAATTTATGTTGGATGATGACATCTGCTGGTAGAGGCATAATATTGTAGCTCAGCTTTATCAGAGACTCTGAAAACTACCCCTTGACAAGAAGGCAAATGAGAACCAATGCCTGCAACTGACCCATGAGTGTGAAATCTGAGACTTCCTCAAACCAGACAATTCTTACCTTAAGGGACCAAAGGAAATTCAAGAGCAGAATAGAGACCCAGGAATCAAGAGGAAAGATCAAGTGACATGCTAGATAGTCATGGACTATGATCTCACCCTCCATAATTTTAGATTTCAAAGTTCAAATATTTTAGAGGGTACTTCTCCACTTGATTTATTATAAAATTGTATTTCCAATAAGAAATAATACTTGCTTTACAGAAATTTATTAACCAGTTTTGTTTTAGCTCATCTGTTCGGATAGTGAAGGTAACTACTATTGCTTTGGTTTAATCACTTCAGAGGGGACATGTTCAGAGGTATATTATTGATACCAGTGAGATTTATGAATATGATATATTTACTTATCTAAAGTGTTTGCAGCTATTTGATGATACAATATTTACTGAATTTTTACTGTGTATTAAATATTGATCTAAGGACTTGACAAGTGTCATCACATTTACTTCTCAAAGTAATCTTATAAAGTGGGTGGTTTTTTTTTTTTTGAGACAGAGTCTTGCTCTGTCACCTGGGCTAGAGTGCCATGGTATCAGCCTAGCTCACAGCAAGCTCAAACTCCTGGGCTCAAGCGATCCTTCGGCCTCAGCCTCCTGAGCAGCTGAGACTACAGGTGAGCACCACCACGCATGGCTGATTTTTTCTATTTTTAGTAGAGACAGGATCTCGCTCTTGCTCAGGCTGGTCTCAAACTCCTGACCTCAGGCGATCCTCCTGCCTTAGCCCTCCAGAGTGCTAGGATTACAGGTGTGAGCCACCATGCCCAGCCAAGTGGGTATTATTACCACCATTTTTCTGAAGAGGAAGAGGAGGTCAAGAGAGCTTTAGTAATTTTCCGAAGGTTACTCAGCTAATAAATGTTAAAGCTTTTATTTAGGTCTGGAAAGTATATTCATAGGACTAGATCATCTCAAAAGGAAGCATATCCCAGGTCAAAGTGGAACCATCTGATATGAACCATCCAACCATTTTTATAGTCAAATATTATCTTTTTCTTTAAATTTTTTTTTCCGTTTTCACTGATTGTAGTATTTAATCTGCCTTTAACTTTGTGTTTGCTTTTACATGTAAGTTTTATGCTTTTAGCAATGTTTTTATTTTCAATAAGGTATATATTTACATATTTGAGGGATTCCATGCTTTTTAAAATTTATTTTTTTCCAGTTTTTAAAAAAATTTAAGGAATAATTTTAAAGTACACAAAATCTCAAAGTTTTACATTTGTATACACTCATGTGTAGTTACCAACTAGATTAAGATATAGAACATTTTCAGCACCCTGCAAGGTTCTCTCCCTGTCAGTATTCTCACCACCACCTCTGCCCTCATCCCTGGGTAACCACTTTCGTGTAACCACTTTCCTGACTTCTGTTTCCATTTGCTAGTGTTGCCTGCTTTTGAACTTCATTACATACAATAGAACACTATATACTCTTGTGTCTGACAATCTTTCACTAAATCTATGTCTGTTAAATTCATCCAGGTTTTATGTCAGTACTTTTGTTCTCTTTCATTGCTGTATAGTATTCGGGTGTATGAGTATTAACACAGTTTAATTGTTTCTACTATTCATGGCTATTTGGTGTTTTCAGTTTTTGACTACTGCTGATAAAGCTGTTTTGAACATTCTTATACGTGTTATCTTAGCAGACGATTTCTGTTAGGTATATGTCTGCAAGTAGAATTGTTGTATCATAGAATGTATGTATGTTTAGCTTTGGTGGGTACTACCAAAACCTATATATTTGTCTGAATTTATTTTGTACCCTAATAACCTACGATGTATCATTTCTCTCTAATTTCTGTTAATAGTATTTAAAAAAACATTTGGGAAGAGTATCTTATTACGGAAATGTTAATAAAATGTAGATTTTTATACCAATCTATAGGGTAGTGCAATGTAGAAAACTTTTTTGTTTTCATTTATTACTTTATTAATACCAAGTTTCTACTTTGTGCATAGACTTCTACCAGGCTCTGTAAGAGAGAATAATGAAGTGTAAAGTATAGCCCTGCCTAAAGAAGCTTATACTTTGGTCAGAGAGGCACAAGAGAATGAAAGATAAGCAACATAGGGCAGTATGTCAGTGGTATATGATTTGTTTAAACAAATGTGCTTTGGAATGGCAAAGAGTAGTTACTGGACTGGAATGATTGAATTGGAAAAGGCTCTATGGAGGAAGGAAGCCCAGATGAGCCTTGCTTGACTAGGTAGAATTGAATTGGAAGGAATGGTTCATTATGAGTAATGTTAAAGAAAGGTGATAAAAGCTTGTTGAGTATCTGAACTGGCCTGGCTGGAATGAAGTTGGGGGTGATGGGAAGATGGTTGGAAAAGTAGGTTATGGTCAGGCTTTAGAAAACTCTATGCCAGGTTAAGATGGTTTTTTGACAGCCCGATGTGTAGATTTAGTCCACTTTTCTTACTGATCTCATAGCTCTGATTTTTTTTCTAAACTATCAAAGCATCAGAATTGTTACAAAGTATTTTGTCTTTCCTATTCTGTTTTCCCCTGAGAGCATGAACTTGGACAAGGGGCAAGGCAAAAGGAGTTGTATTGGACTTTAGGGACAATATCATACCTTCAAGAAAGGTGTTAAAATTGAAGGAGAGATTTTACAAATAGCATTAATGGGGATTTTAAAGAAGTAGTATAGATATTTTTGACTGGGGAAACTTACTTAATTCATCAGATACTTTAAAAAAGAATTTGAGGTGGTATTCTTTAGGGGGATAGTGATAATGGTAAAGCCCTTCTGTGAAATATGTGATGAACTGGATTGTTTCTGAGAGTCCTTTTTGTGCTTAAGATCTTACGGTAAAAGTTTTTGAAGAATCATATTTCAAGAGCTTTTGTTCCTTCTTCCACATTAGCATCTTCACGTAATAAGAAACAAATACCTAATGAAGCTTCTGCTGGAAGTGGAAGAGACACATCAGACGCAGCACAAAATTGGTCATTGCAAGATCATTATAGAATGTATTCGCCCATAATATACCAAGCCCTTTGTGAGCATGTGCAGACTCAAATGTCACTGATGAATAATTTGGCTTCAAAGAACACCAGTGGAATTCCTCCTGTACCTTGCCATTCTGTGTCTGTTTCTGGTTAGTATGAATGATGTTTTTAAAAGCATGAATTTAAGTTCTAATTAAATTGCTTTGTTATTGTATAAGTAGCATGAAATGTGAATGACTTTATCTCCGTCTTACCTTTTAGAATCTCAGGCAACTCCACATTCTAATTATGGCTTATGTACCTCTGCCCCAGTCTGGTCACCTCAGCGACCACCCTGCCCTGCAGTGGTTCATTCAGTGAGTATAGTTTGTATGCCTCACAAGTAACTATTTGCATGTAGAAACTGTCATTTTAGGAGGGAATATTGAATGTACTGATTGTATTTTAATGCACTAGGATGTAAAGACCAATTTCTTTTCAAGTTTTTTTTAATTAGAAAAGTTTTACCTGTTATTGCTGACAATAATGAAGGAGAAAGAGGGGTGGAGATCAGTAGAAAAAAAAAATCAACCATACCCACGACCCAAACACAACTACTGTTAACAAAGTGATAGCATGCTTTCCAATTATTTAATTCTCTGTGTAGGTTTTGGTTTCTGGTTTTTATTTGTTAAGTTTGCTTTCTTTTAAAAATAAAGTTATAATTAAGTTTTATATAGTTGTATATACTGCTTCTTTTGACTGAAAATTTTATTACAAAAGTTTTCTCTATTAATAAATACTTTCTGTGAATTTTTAATAGTAGTTAATAATGTATTTTTTGAATATACTATAGTCTGTGTAACTACTCCCATATGATTAGACATTTAAAAAACAGCTAGTTTTTTAAACCATTTCTGTACCTGTGTTTGTGCAAAAGCTTTTAGTGTGTTTAAGCTTATTTTCTTACAATGCAATTTCCCAAAGTGTAAATGTTTGTTTTAGTTCCAAAGTGGATTGATTTTTGATGCCTTTAAACCATGGGTGGTATTTTAGTCATGGCCTTATAATGTTCCCGTATTGCAGAGTACATTAGTTAAGCTTTAAAAAACAAGAATCTTTATTTTGCTGAAGAGAAATACAGCCTACTTTTATGCTGAAAATATTAGAAAGTCATTTTCTAATATTTCTAGTATTTCTGGTTTAAGTTTGTTATAATTAATACCTACAAGTGAGTACTTACACTTCTGAAGACTTAACTTGTTTTTTTTCTTTTTTTTAGGAAGTTCAAACCGATGGTGACAACCAGTTTGCGTCACAAAGTAAAACAGTTTCTGCGAACTGTGCTGATGTTCTAAGGAATTCATTTAATACCATTCCTGGAGTTCCATGTAGCCTGCCCAAAACTGACATATCAGCTATTCCAACATTTCAGCACCTGGGCTTGGCTAATGGAATTCTGCCACAGCAAGGAGTTCCTAAGGAAGCAGACCTACTAAAATGTTTTCAAACATACATGTCTCTGTTTCAAGCTCATGGAAAAGAAACTCATTCAAATGGTCGGACACATCAAAGCCCCACTCGATCACAGTCAGCTTTCTTGTCCACTAATGAAAAAAAATGCTCCAGAGGACAAATAAGAGAGACCACAAGTGAAGGAAATGATTTAAATGTACATGTGCAAGATGCACGCATAGTCAAGGATGTACAGAAGGCAAAAAATGTGAACCAGACTGCTGAAAAAGTTAGAACTATAAAATATTTGTTGGGAGAACTCAAGGCCCTGGTAGCAGAACAAGGTAGATGAATACTTTTTTATAATTTTCTGTAGGATAGTGTTACACTGAATAGCAATGTCTTGTTATTTAGCCATTATTTAAATTTAGAATAATTAACGTAGACTTTGTGGTGTTTTCCATAGAACAGTGCCTTGAACTAATAAGGAAATGAGTTCGGCCTGTTGTATTCTTATATTTTAGGTTTTGATCCCTTCTTTCCTATGGATTTAAAATGTGTTAGGAAACATCAAACATTCAGTCTTTTGCTTGTAAGTGTATGCTCATTCTATTTGATTATGGACCATGAAAAGATTCAAAAGAGAATTTGTACAGATAAAATTTTAATCATTAGAGGACCCCTAAAGATGACTAACTCCCTCGAATAGACTGATTGTTTTCCCTATAGTCCAGACTTCCTTTGTGTCATTTCTTTAATAAGCAACTGTTATATTGTTTAACAAATCTCACTTTGAGAAGTAACCCAAAACTTTTTATGCCCTTTTCAGTTTATTTTTAGAATTTTTTTTCTTAAATCAGGAAAAATGTCTTTGAGCCAGGTTATATTCATTTGTTTTTATTCTGTATATGTATTCTAAAGTAAGGGATTCTGCTTGGAATAAGTTATACATTTGTCATCTTGGAAAACACAGTAATTGATTATGGAAGCATCGATTAAATAAATAACATTTGCAGACTGACCAAAAAAAAATAATCTTAAAATGCTGTATGAATGTTGAACATCAGAGGTTTAGTGTATTAAAATTGCTATGTTTTCAGACTTTCAACTTACTGCCATTCTCTTAATAAAATACTTAATCATGATTACAGTAATATCATTAGCTATCATTCATTGAACACTTACCATGTGCCAGGCACTGTGCTAAGTGTTTTATATACATTATCTTGTTTAATCCTCACAGCAACCCTATGTGGTACTATTACTGCTCCCATTTTACAGATGAGGAAACTGAGGCTTGGAGAACAGTATCTCATTTAATCTTCTCAACAACCCTGTGAGGTACTGTTTTTATCTCCATTTAACCGTGAAAAAACTCAGGCTTCCAGAGTTAAGTAATTTAGATGTTGGTGAAAGGATACAAAATTTCAGTTAGGTAGAAGGAAAAAGTTGAAGAGAACTATTGCACAACATTGTGACTATAGTTAATAACAATGTATCGTATTCTTGAAAATTGCTAAGAGAGTAGATTTTAAGTGTTTTCACCACAAAAAAATGATAAATATGTAAGGTAATGCATATGTTAATTAGCTCAGTTTGACCATTTCACAACGTATACATATTTCAAAACAACATACTTTATGTGATAAATAATACAATTTTTATTTGTCAATTTAAATAAATAAATAATTTTAAAAAGATTAACTTGTAAAAAAAAAAAAGAAGAAGAGTTAAGTAATTTGACTAAGGTTATGTCCCTAGAAAGTGGTGGAGCCCAGGTCTCTGCCTTTTTTAAAGCCCATGAGCAAAACTACTCTACAAAAGATTAGTAGAAGATTGCTTGGTAATTGGGCACAGTTATTTACTGTGCGCATGTACTTTTCATCAGGATGTAAAAATACTTGTGGAACTGAAAAAAAATTTTTTTTTTGAGACGGTCTCACTCTGTTGCCCTGTCTAGAGTACTACGGCATCATCATAGCTCACTGCAATCTCAAACTCCTGGGCTCACGTGATCCTCTTGCCTCAGCCTTTGGAGTAGCTGGGACTACAGGAGTGTGTCACCACACCCAGCTAATATTTTCTATTTTGTTTAGAGATAAGGGTCTTGCCCTTGCTCAGGCTGGTCTCGAACTCCTGGGCTCAAGTGATCCTCCCACTTCGGCCTCCCAAAGTGCTAGGATTACAGATGTGAGCCACCACCGCCAGCCACTGGTTAAATTTTTGTATTTTAGAATATATTTTCAACCTCTTTTGGATATTAGTTAATATATAATTTTAAATACTTTCAGTCCGTAGCATATTTGAATGGGAAGGAGGAGACAAAAATAAAAATACAAATGAACTAATATTTCCCTTCTATACCTGTGTCTGTTTGCCACCTCCAAAAACATCACTCTCCACAATTAGTAACAAAAATGGTACTCCTTTTGACATCACATCACATGAAGTGTGGCTGGTTGTGATAAATCTACTTTAGAAAGTTAAATAATGAAACCTTATCCTAGCAGACCCTCACTCAATATTTTGCCAAATTTAATTACCTAAAGTAAGTTTTTTACTTGTGCCAGGATCAAAGGGTATATTGTAAATGTTAATATTATAACCAATTATAGGAAACCCTATAGCAAGTGATCATAGAATGCCACTATAGTCCTTTGGTAAGTACGAACTAGGAGATGTATAAACTACATTCCTTCTTGATTCTTTAACTGAACAAAATCAGTAATAATCCTGTGATTTAAGATTAATTTTTACTGAACTTAATTTCTTTACAATTCTTCTGACTAAACAAATAAGCAGGAAAGAGGAAAATAGAATTTGTAAAATAAATTCATAAATAATTGAGTTGAATTTATTTATAGTAAGTATGTACGTATGTATAAAGATTTTTTTTGGTAAAATGTAATAATCTTGTCCAAAAATAATCTACAATACTGATTTTACTCTTTTTTCTGACTTTTATAGAGGATTCAGAGATTCAGAGGTTGGTTACAGAAGTAGAGGCATATGTATCTGTGCTTCCAGCAGTAAATGGGAACACAGATATCCAAGTTGAAATAGCACTGGCCATGCAACCATTAAGAAGTGAAAATGCTCAGTTACGAAGGTAAGAATTACTCTTTGATTATTTTTGTCTGTATGCAAAGATGTCTCATGGCCAGAACAAAGGTGCCAAATGAGATATCTAGGACTTCGTAAGGAAAATAGATTTGCTGTCTTACCTGTATTTCTACTTTTTCTTTCCCATTTTCCAAAGATTTCCAGCATTCTCTAACTCTTCTATTACTTCTGTCTACTAGTACATATTTTCTTCCACCTTTTCTACCTCTGTTGTCGCTTGGTTGGTAGTATGTAGACAGGAAAATGAAGTACCTCAATGTATTTATCAGGCTAGTCTAGGTTATGCTGCAGTAACAAACTTCTAAATCTCAGTGGCATAGCACAGCAGAGGTTTATTCCTTCCCCATGCCAAGACCAACCTGGGTCATTGGAGGCACTCTGTCATCCTATGCCTCAGGATCCAGGTTCCCTCCATTTTACAAAGCTACTGTCTCAATATGTGTTTTCCAGGAAAAAAAGAATGTGGATATGGCAACAGGGCATTCTTACATGTTCTGGCCCAGAAGTAATGGTCTCACTACCACATATATTTCATAGGCTAAAACAAGGCACATGGTCCTGCCTAATAGAAATGTCTGAGACATTGCTTTGGACAACAAACTCTTTTTCCTCTGCTCTCACACCACAACAATCAACACAGAACACTACTGTGCCCAAATGTGTGGGGATTTCTTCCCACCAGCAAGCAAGCAAGCAGTTCTACAGCGGACACCAGCTGAGTTTCCTCCAATTCAATTCCAACACCGTCCATCTGATAGGGTCAGAATTCACAGGTTGAAGACTGAGGCTTACAAGATTGAGCCCCACTTCCCATGCTGATAGTAAGCCCCAGGTTATTTTACCTGTGCTTCTGACCTACTGACTATAAATTGAGGTTCTCCTAACACCCTCCCTGAGTTTGATTAATTTGCTAGAGCAGCTCACAGAACTCAAGGAAATACTTTGTTTACCAGTTTATTATACAGGATATTACAAAGGATACCGATGAAGCAATGCATAGGGCAAGGTATGGGATAAGGGGTGTGGAGCTTCTGTGCCCTCTCTAAGTGTGCCACCCGCCAGGAACCTCCACATGTTCAGCCCTCTGGACGCTCTTTGTAACTGTCCTCTTGGGCCTTTTATGGAGACTTCATTGGATAGATATGATTGAAGCATGGACAACTGTGTAGAAATGTGATTGGACAAAAAGGGCAAGATCTGATACTAATAGGCTGAGTTTAGGCTGAGTAGGGAAACTCAGCAAGGCCTGTCTGTTGAGATTCTTCTTTGCCTCTCTGTACAGCATTCCTTCCTCCCAGGTATGGGGCAGGATGCCTTCTGAAATGGGGGTCTTGTGACCTATAATCAGACAAGGTAGGTGAGAGAATTTCTTGATGGCTACCTCTGAGACGGAAAGGCAGGGGACGATTAGAGTATAATTTTAGTTTCTATGACCTGCCTTGCGGGAGAAAAAGGAACAGGTGAAAGGAGGGCAGGAGAAGGTCAGAGAGAGCTGAGGCCTGCTTCTGAGGCTTAAAGTGTCCCAGTATTAACAAAAGACCATCCTTCACCTTTATCACTTGGAAGCTGATCTGAAGCTGCTTTGGGAACCAAAGACAAAACAGCCAAATACTTTAACAAAGAATATGCTTATTATTTTAGTCATTTAGGAAATAATAAGGGATATGGGAGTTAGGAGCCAGAAACCATGGATGAAAACATAGATATCTCACATGAGCCATAGACATTGTATAAGATAGGACCTACAGGGACCTGCACAAATTTTCAAGAAACTGGAAAACAATTAAATAGAATTCCTAGTTGAAGAGTAGCTTAAATGTACTAATCTGGAGCCTGTGAAGGCATGATACCTAGTGAGATTTACTTGTTTAGGATTATTTTTCTAGAGATTATTTGCCTGTAGTTATCATGATAAAAGATGGAGTTGCTGGGTTTAAATTCTAATAATATTGTCTTCAGTACTGACCTAAGGGATACCTGTAACAGCATTAATTTTTCAAAACCAAAAATAAGAATGAATAATAATAATGGTAATGAACAGCAAATACTATTAATAATTATTAAATGTTTGCAATATGCTAGGCTATTATCCTTTACATGTGTCATCTCTTCACATTCTCACCATGGCTCTATTAAGTAGGTGTTATTATTCTCATTTACAAATGAGAAATCCAAGTCAGAGAGAGTTTATGTAACTTGCCCAAGGTTACATGTCTACAAAGTTACAGAGTTAAGACTCAAACCCAGGCAATTTGATTTCAGAACACAGTGGTCTTAACGATGTTGTAGACTTCTACACTGTCTCCACTAGAAAGTAGAGACTTGTTTATACTTCACTATTTAGGTGTATTTTGGGGAACAAAAGGATATAGTACAAGCCATTCAAAAAAGTATATTATTTAAAGGAATAACAGTCAAATAATTGGTTTCTTAAAGAAACATACCAAAACTTAGTCTCAGAATATTATCTCTTTTAACACTGTCACCATGGGAAAGATCAATGGTTCTTATTCATTTCTGTTCCTTAGAACATTTTAGAATTGCCTTAGGAGCTAATTTATAAGCCATTCAAGAAAATGAGACTTAGTGTTTTATGAGCCACCACTTATTTTTAATTTTTTAGAAAGATACTTAGTTTGATGTCTAGTTTAATTCTTCCCACTTGGCACCAGAGCTTTTGGCTGTCCTTAGAGGACAAAGATTATATAGCATGCTATTGCCACTGATGTTTACTTGACCCTCTAAAAGATGAAATTGCTGAAAAATGAAGAGTTTATTAGATATGCTCCTTTTAACAGAATGAGGTTTCCAGCAGTAGTGTAGGAATTTTGGTGCCACTTGGTAATCTTTATTGGAAAGAATTATCCATAATCTCCATTACAAACAAAAGTTGGAATGCATAGGCTCATTCAAAGTGTTTTTCATCATTTTCAATAAAAAAAAATTTTTTTTCTATTTAGACATTTGGGCTATGTGTTTCTTTTTAGCCAGAAAAGTGATCTTTCAGGCTTTCTTGGAGGTTATTGCCATCTTGTGGCTTAAAAAAAAATTGCTAGGTGCATTGTTTCTAAGGCATCTTGACATTTTTGGCTTTTAGGCTGGACAGTTTTTATGTGTCTTCTTACACAGTTTTCCAACATTTAGCCATCCTGGTCCACACCCACTAAATATCTGTAGTGCTCTCTTTGTTTTGACCACTGAAAGCCCTGGCACATTCCTAAATTTCCAAGATGGGAGCTGAGGGGGGCAGTATTACCTCCAGTTAAGAGGCATTGAGCAAGAGAGTACCTTAATATGTACAGAGCAAGTGAAAATCATGACCACCTCCTGATTTTAGACTGAAATATGAAACCATTATGTTCCCATGCAGAACCAAAAAATGAAAGGGGAGTGAATTGGAGGAGTCAAGCATGGCATTCAGGTTTTTGTTCTTATAATTCAACAGATGGTAGCATAATTCTTCCAGGTGGGAGCTACTAGAGGAAGAATAGATTTGTTTCTCTGTTTATTTCATTTTATTTTTTGAATTAGGAGAGCTGCCAGTTAAGATTTAGATGTGCTGAATGTATCATTTTATTTTAGGTCATCTGAAGATATTATATGATAGAAGTCTGGAGCACAGGAACACGATCCAGGATAGAAATGTAGACTTGGGAGTTATTCACTGAACGTGTTTTTATGGAGCTTTTACTATAGATCTGGCACTTTGTAGGAACTGGAGACAATGATGATTAAAAGCAGGTGATTTGTTATTAGCATATAAGTGGTCAATTCACCAAGAAGGTGTAGAGTGTGAACATAGTGAAAAGTGAATTGCTGGAGAATAACAGCTTTTTAAGGAAAGAACAGAGAAAGAGAAGCCCGTGAAAGAAACCAGAGAAAGCAACAAGAGAAGTAACAGGAAAACTAGGAGAGTCACATCACAGAAGCCCATGGGAAGAAAAATTATAGGAGAGATTTTTGCATAACATTCAAAATAAACTGAGAACGGGGCCAAAGGTAGGTCAAGAATAATCATCATAAGACAAATCACCCAAAGAAAATCCAGGAAAATTTGAAACAATGTTCCGTAGTTTTAAGGAAATTAGAGGTAAAAGGATCTCTTGGAGGGAGAAAGAGAGAGATTGAGAGAAAGTACTTAAAGAAGAAAAACAGTAAAAGGAGAAGAAAACTGAGTTAAGTGAACTCAGAAAAATAAAAGAGAAAAACAAAAAATGCTATAAACTGAAAGCCCTATTAGAAACAAACTAAAAATAATTAACAACAAAGAACCATGAAGTCATGGATATTACAGTCCACTAGAACTTAAATAATATGAAGACTGAATTGTTTTGTTGTTTTTGGGTTTTTCCCCTCAAGTCTTTTCATTTTAATTACTACTAGATTCGTAGTTCATTGTCTCCTATCAGACTTAGGTTATTTTTCTTCCTACACCCTTTTAACAATTTTTATTTATTTTTATTGTGGTAAAATATACCTAACATTCATTTTTCTAATCATTTGTAAGTGTATATTTCATTGGCAATAAATACATTCACAATGCAGTCATCACTATCTATGCCCAAAACTTGTTGATCCTTGACAAACTCTGTACCCATTAAACACTAACTCCCCCTTCTCTCTTCCCTAAATCCCTGGTAAGTTCTATTTTTTTTTTTCTGTCTCTGAACTTGAAAAGCCTGAATTTTTGTTTCTTTAGTTTGCTACTATATTTCCAGTGCCTGAGAATTGTGCCTAACACTCACTCTAACAAATGTTTATTAAATTGACTGACTGTATGGTGGATAAGCTGCAGGTAATCACACAAAGCAAAATAGAAAAAGAATGATCTAAAAATTATTTTAGGAAAGTATCTCTAATAAGGTCAAATATTCTTAGTAACTTTTAGCAATTTATAGCAACTGCCACAGGAGTTAGAGCAGTAGGACAATGCTGGTGGTGACAGGGCAATGTAGCAGATGCTTCATGTTCATCTTTTCATATAATTCTCACAACCAAGGTAGATTCTGTTCTCCCACTTTACAGATAAAGAAATGGGTTAGGTGGTAACTCAAGTTCCATCACATTTGAGTAGCTGAACCAGAAGCCTCACATGTGTAACTTTTTGGCAGTGTGACTTCTGGAAAGTTACTTATCTCTTGAGATTTGGTGTCCTGGTGTAACAGTAAAAAATATTTACACAGATTAGACCAGTTTGGGGTCACAGTAGAGCTGTTAAGAATATAAGCTCTTCATAGTATTTCATTGCATTATACCGAGAGAAAGTTCCCAAAATTTGGCACAAAGTGTATTAGGTGTTTTTGATGTATGTAACATAATGAGGTATAAAAAGGGACCTACTATGAAAGTATTGGAGATGATAGAGAAAGAACTCATTTTCTAGAACCTTTAAATAAAGGTATTTAATGCTTTAAAAAATTATTATAAAGAAGATGATACATGTGGAAAAGAAACAAAAGATATAAAATTGGTATTCCTGAAAAAGAGAATAGAACAAATGGATTAAAGATAATATTAAAAGATATGTAAATAAAAGGAAATTTTTCTAATCTAAAGCTCTATGTCAGCAGATGAATGGGACATACAAGATCCCAGAAAAACTGTACAGAACGATCAATACCAAGACATATGCTCGTAAAGTTACTACACCTTAAGGATGGGAAAAATAAGGCTTTGGAGCCACTCAAAAGAAATAGAAAATCATTATGAGAAAAATACTAGGCTGGCTTCTCAGCCTTTTCACAGTGGTTGCCATTGCCAGAGGATCATAGAATATCATTTACAAAGTTTTAAAGGAATGAAACTATGTCCCAAGAATCTCTAATATGGTCCAGCTGTCCTTTTAGTGTAAACGCAACAGTCATGTTCTCAGTGTACATGAACTTATGAAATACAGCATGCTTGGACTCCTGTAAAGACAAAACAAAAAACTCTTGAGTGGCAAAGTCCAGTCAACCAAAAGATGAACTCAAATGAAGGAACAAATTAGACATGAATGTTGAATTTATACATAGAACTAAGACAACTGTGGAAATTATGGTTATATTAATAGAATGTATTGTACTCTTAACAATATGAATTCCAAACTCTACATCTTTCATATTCTATTTAATAATTTTAGGTTATTTAGGAATAATATTTCTTGAAATAAATATTTGCCTAAAGTTCATCAGTTCTGGTTTTACTTGTTATTTTCCTTCAGTTTAAATCATGTAATCCTATCGCTTCTCGGCCTTTTGGCTAAGATCAAGTGTAAATCATATAATCCTAAAATTCAACATATAACATTTTTAAATAGTGTTTGTAATATCATTTCAGTATTTTAAAATTCTGCTTAGCTATTTGGTTTTTCCTCTGTATATGCTAGAAAATATATGATTGATATTCAACAAATAATGATTATTATTTATATTTAACATTGTGCTAAAGGTTCTAACCAGTGCAATAAGGCAAGAAAAATAAATAAAAGCCAGCCACATTGGAAAGAGAAAAAGTAAATTCACAGATGACATGATAGTCTTTGTAGAAAATCCTGTGGAATCTACAAAAAAGCTACTAGAATTAATAAGTGAGCTTAGCAAGGTTGCAGGATACAAGATCATTATACAAAAGGCAATTAATTGTATTTCTGTGTATTACCAGTGAACAATTTGAAGTGAAATTTAAAATTAGTACTATTTAAAGTAGCATCAAAAAATATGAACGATTGAGGAATAAATTTGATATAAGATATGTAAGACCCATACAATGAAAACTACAAAATATTGCTGAGAGAAATTAAAGAAAACCTATAAAGAAAACCTATAAATTAAAACCTATAAATTAAAGAAAACAAATCCATAGATGTAAGATTTAGGATTTAAGTTCTCCCCAAATTGATCCATAAATTCTAAGTAATTACAGTGAAAACCCAGGCAGTCTCTTTTGTAGAATGCTGACTGTAAAATTTACATAGAAATTCAGAGAATCTAAAATAAGGCAACTTTAGGAAAGGAGAACCAAGTTAGTGCTATCTGATTGCAAGATATAGAGTTATAGTAATAAAGACATATGGCATTGGTATAAAGGTAGGCAAATAGATCATTGAAATAGAGTACAGAAACATACAAATAATTAGTTTCTGAAAAAGATGTCAACGAAATTGAATCGCAAAAGAATGATCTTTTCAATAAATGGTGCTGAAATAATTGGAGGGCTATATTTGAAAAAAATGAACCTCAACCTTTACCTCATACCTGTGGTCCCCAGTGCCTGGACTACAGGCCAGTACTGGTCCATGACCTGCTAGGAACCAGGTCAAACAGCAGAAGGTGAGTGCTGGGTGAGCAAGGGAAGCTTCCTCTGTATTTGCAGCGACTCCCTATCGCTTGCATCACTGGCTGAGCTCTGCTTCTTATCAGATCAGCTGCTGCATTAGATCCTCATAGGAGCCCAAACCCTCCGTAAACTACATATGTGAGGGACCTAGGTTGTGATCTCCTTATGAGAATCTAGTGCCTGATGATCTGAGGTGGAGCTGAGGTGGTGATGCTACCCTTGGGAGTGGCTGCAAATACAGATTGTCATTAGCAGAGAGGGTTGACTGCACAAAGACCATAATAAATCAATTGCTTGCTGACTCATACCAAAATCCTATCAGTGAGTGCCAAGTGACCTTTAAGTTGCATCTGGTGGCAGGCTTTATAATGGCAAGTGAGTTGATGTACTTCAATTATACAGCTGCATCTGGTGGCAAGCTTTAAGTCAGAATCTGACACTTATTTTAGTCTGCTCGTGGCCTGCCCATTATTTTATTTACCACTTACATCTGTGCCTCTTTCCCATGCTGTGCACTTGTCTCAGTCACAGTTTTGGTAAGCCCACAAGCTAACCCTAGCAAAAAAAGTAAAAAGCAAACATCAAGCAGATAGATGTCTAATAGCAGTCAGTGCCTGTATTCTAGGTCATAATAATGACAGATCTTTTAAAAAGTAGATAATTAATTACAGTAATGAAGATACACAGAAAGAAGACAGAAGAAGAAAATAGCAAGAGGAGATAGGAAAGGAAAGAAATAGAAAAACACAAATCACAGAAAAGATAAGAGAACAAAAAAGAGAAAAAAATGGAAGTTAACCTTTTTCTGGTGACGGGAGGTTTTATGCTGTCTCAGGCAATCTTTTAAAAATTATCTTAGGCCCCATAATAATAGTAGTGTGATTTGTTGTTTTGTTGTTTATTTAGTTTTTGTCTTTTGTCTTGGGGATCGGATGGACTTCTGCTTTCCTAGTGATTAGTGGGTATCACTGTTTGTGTTTTCTCCTTTTTGATAGGCTGTCACCTGTATACTGTTAAATGGACTTGGGAGTCTTGCATTCATAGTTCTTCATTATTTCCTTTAGGCAATTAAGAATTTTGAACCAGCGACTTAGAGAACAAGAAAAAACTCATAAGGCATCTGGTACTGTGGAATGCAACCTTGAATGTAGGTAAAAGAAATGTAAGGATTGATGTTAAATTCTTTGTGGCCCTGAAAATGTTGTTAAAGAATTGAACTTTCTTAATTACTTTGTATAAGTGGATTTTCTTTTCTTAAGAAATAATACTCCTGCCGGGTGTGGTGGCTCACGCCTGTAATCCTAGCACTCTGGGAAGCCAAGGCGGGTGGATTGCTCAAGGTCAGGAGTTCGAAACCAGCCTGAACGAGAGTGAGACCCTGTCTCTACTAAAAATAGAAAGAAATTAATTAGCTAATTAAAAACATATAGAAAAAAATTAGCCGCCATGGTGGCGCATGCCTGTAGTCCCAGCTACTTGGGAGGCTGAGGCAGAAGGATTGCTTGAGCCCAGGAGTTTGAGGTTGTTATGAGCTACGCTGAGTCCATGGCACTCTAGCCTGGGCAGCAGAGTGAGACTCTGTCTCAAAAAAAAAAGAAAAAAAAAAAAAAGAAAGGAATAATACTCCTTACTAAAATTTAAAATAGTGCGGAAACATAGAAAAATAAAAGATCCATGATCTCACTTCCCAGTAACATACCCCAATTTTTAAAAAAGGGTTGTGTTTCCTTTTACTGTCTTCTGTTCATATGTAATTGATTTATTTTACAAATACTTAGTGAATACCTACTATGTGCCAAATACAAATAGAACTATATGTACTCTTTCCTTTTTCGAAAATGAGATCATATTGTATATACACTTCCACAGCTTGCATTTATTCACTTAACATAGTAGACATTTTTATCTATTCAGAATACATAAATATGCTTCTTTCTCTTTAAGAACTACTTGGGTATTCTGCTTCTGCAATTTTACCATAATATATTTAAGGTCCTCTGCTGATAACTAACTAGGTACTTTCCCCCTTTTTCACAAAGCAAACAGCACTGCAATGAAAATCTTTGTGCTAGTCTTTGTCAAGTACATATGTTAGCATTTTTGTAGGACAGATTTATTTCAGTAGAATTGCTGAGCCAAAGGGTATATACAGTTGGCAATTGTTGCAGATACTGCCAAATTGTTCTTAATTAATAGTACTAGAAGAAAAAATAAGAACTTTTTTCTTTATTTTTTTTTCTTTTTGGTATTTTTGGGAGATTTTCATAAGCCTGACAAAAACTCGGATGCCACAGAGTAACAGATTGATAAACTATGTCCCCATGAAATTTTTTCAATTTCTGCATAGGAAAATTATAAATACACTAAAAAAGAATCAACAAAACGGGAAATTTTTAAAATATATGACATGAAAAAGGCTTACTTTTCTTAATATGTAAGTTTCTCTTCCAAAGCAATAAGAAAATATGAGCACCCAACAGAATGGGCACTTCATAAAAGTGTTCAATATCACCAGAGTTACTTCAGAAAATATCACTCTGGTTCCACTGTGAACAAAAGATGGGCAGGGGAAGAGGAGGCCAAGAGGGCAAGTGGGGAGATCAGTGGTTGCTACTCTAAATAGCTTTTCTCTTTATTTTCCATTCATTTACCTTATTGTTTCTTTGATAGCATTTATTACTATTTGTAATATTTGTTTGTTATCAGCTCCGTGAGAGCAGTGGCCATGTCTATGTTGTTCACCTGTGTGATTCTAATACAGTGCCTCACTCATAGCAAGCATTCACTGAAGGCTGTATTTGCTAAATAAATAGTGCCCTGTACATATATATATATATATTTTTTTTTTTTGAGACAGGGTCTTGCTCTGTTGCCCAGGACGGAATGCAGTGGTGCAGTCACAGCTCACTGTAGCTCCAAGCTCCTGGTCGTAGGGGATCCTCCTGCCTCAGCCTCCCAGGTAGCCAGGACTGCAGGCGTGCATCACCATGCCTGGCTAATTTTTTTATTTTTATTTTTGTAGAGACGGGGTCTCACTGTGTTTCTCAGGCTGGGCGCCCTATACTTTTATAGCCACGAAAAAGAATGTAATAGATCTATGTGCTGATATATAACAGTCTTATAAAAAAAAGGCAAAGTTAGAAACTGTATATATAGTATGTTTTTTATGTTTATATAAAATATTAATACTATATGTAAAAGTGTTTTTCAGAAAGATACCAAAATTAATAGTGATTGTCTTTGGGGGAAAAGGGGAGGTAGAGTGGGAGGGAGATTCTTTACTGAGAATCATTTGATATCATTGGTATTTTGTGGTGTTTGAATTTTTTTACTTTGTAGATATATATTATTATTTCATTTAAAAAGATAAGAAAAAAATTTAATGCCCAAAATATCATTTGGAGAATAGCATGACTGCTACCAATCAATTTTTTTTAAATATCTGTAGCATTTATATAGAACTACTGATGCATATAATTGTTAAGCAAAATCAATAAATTCTAGGCTTTTCTTTTTTTAGAAACAATCTTTTCCAAGTCTGTAGTTTTTAAATTGGGAAACAACTATTTGATCTGTTTTGTCTTACAGTATTTTCTCTTCAGTCATTGAACATGTCACTGCAAAATCAATTGCAGGAGTCCTTAAAGAGTCAAGAATTACTACAGAGTAAAAATGAAGAACTCTTAAAAGTGATTGAAAATCAGAAGAATGAAAACAAAAAATTTAGTAATATATTTAAAGACAAAGAGCAAACTATACTTGAAAATAAACAGCAATTTGACATGGAGATAACAAGAATAAACAGTGGTATGTATTTAGATTGTAGTTATAAGGTCACATTTTTTAAAGGGAGGAAGGAAACTGAAACATGTTTGTTGTTTTAGAGTTGGAGGAAGCCTTAGTCAATGTGAAAAGCTCCCAGTTTAAGTTAGAAACTGCTGAAAAGGAAAATCAGATATTGGGAATAACCTTACGTCAGCGTGATGCCGAGGTGACTCGACTGAGAGAATTAACAAGGTAAAATTGACTTCCTTTGAATAACCCATGCCTTTTGTATTAGATGCTTTTATAAACTTTAAAATAATGTCAGATCTGTTCTCTTTCCCTTGTCTTTTTCTCCCATTTTGTCAATGTTTTTGCTAATTTCTAATGATATTTTTTTCTGTTCCAATTAAGTTAGTTTAGAAATTCCAAACCTGGCTAAACATGTTTTTAAACCCTGTGATTCCAGGTAGAGTGCTCTGATGAGGAGCTAAAGACATGTCTAACAAAGTGATTAAGATCTCTGGCTCTGAAGCTAGAGAGACCTGAATGGAATCTCAGCTCTGTCATGTATTATTGGCTGAGTAAATTTGAACAAGTTGTTTAACCTCTCTAAACGTCAGTTGTAAAGTGAGAACATAGGGTTATTGTGGGGACTAAGAAATAATTCATGAAAAGCACTAAGTATGGTAAGCCCTCATGCTGTATGATCTTGGGTAAGTCATTTAGCCTCTTTGAGCCTCATGTTCTTCATTTCATCAGTAAAATGAGGGAGTTGGCAGCAGCCCTAACATCCCTTTGTTCTCTAAGAGATTTTTTCGGAAATAAATAAAATTGCCTCAACTCAATTTTTATGTGATATGTAATTACAAAACTTAGTTTTATTTTGAGATAGATTTGCTAAGAATTAGATTTTCAACTCCTTTTTTAAATCCTAGAGGAGAGTCAGTTATTTTAGGCCTGAAGATCCTCAGATCTACTGTGTCTTTGAATGATCCTGGCAGTTCATAATTCTAAATATAAAACAATACTGAATATAAAACAATCTTCCTTGTAGTTCCAATGAACAGATCCATTTTGAATGATAAACTTCTCCCCATTTTGAATTATAAACTTTTGGGGAAATAGGTGAAACACTAACATATATATAATATTTAATTTATTAATTTAGTTTTATAAACATTTGAAATTACTTTAATAGTCTGTTTACATAGAAATATTGCCTTTTTCTCACATTTATATGTTACAGAATAATAACAGTAGGAAAAGCAAAAGACATTTCATTATTTAGTCTGGGATTCTGGATAGGCCACCTGGTAGTGACCATAGGCAGGTAGACCTTGGTGTCAGGTTCTGTAGCTGGGCTGCTGCCTGTGCTTCAGGGTTGGGTGGGGCTATTGGCTGTGTTCGATGGTCTGGTGAGATCACTGGCTGTGCTCCATGGTCTGGTGAGACCACTGGCTGGGCTCTGTGATCACTTCCGATTGGGCAGGATTGCAGGCTGTATTCCCTGGCTAGGTGCCACTGCTATTTGGAATCTGTAATTGAGCAGGGTCTCCAGCTTGGACTGAGGTTGCTAAGGTTACCGCTTGACTCCTCAGGACAGGCAGGGCCAGAGGTTGTGCTCCACAAATATGTACAGTTGCCAGTTTGCTTCCCTGCATGGGCCTGGGCAGAACCTCAGGCTGGGCTCCAAAGCTTGGTGGAATCACTGCTTGACTGCTAGGGTCAGCCATGGCCAGATACTCTGCAGTTATGCAGTGACGTGTGTTTGCCTTCCGGCCTCAGGAAGCAGAAGGCAGAGCTACAAGGTTGGGCAGGGTCATCACTCAACTGCTGGAGGCTGGCTGGGCCATATGCTCTCCTTCACAGATATAGGCGGATATTCACTTGCCTCTGGGCCTGAGGAAGCCTTAAGTGGAGCATTGAGACTCTGCTGAAGGCTTGGGTAGGGGAGCTGGTAGGGACTCAACCCTGGCAGACGTGTTGGCTATGCTTTCTGCAGAGCAACGCTGTTGGCTGGTCTCTCTCGTTGGGCACCTCCATTGGCTTGAATGCAGAGCCATCACCAAGATCCATGCACTGGTGGTTGTGCCCTTCTATCTTTCAAGCTAACCCCAGGTACTCTATCCCTGTTGAAACAACTGGGGCAAGATAGAAGTGGGCCTCCTGTGAAGAATCCCAGAAAGCTGGAGAAGCTGAATGTCCACCTCCAGCTCTCTTTTCCCGCTACAGGAATTGCTGGCCCAGAGGAATCCTTTCTATGTGGTGCTGTTCCAGCTTTGGGGAAGGACGACATGATCAGAATGAAACTAATCCTCTTACCCTTCTCATGTGACTTTTCTCAGTTCTGTGGTCTGAGAGGATGTCACTCCTGAGTTCTAGGATATTCACAAAGACATACTTGATTGTGGATAGTTGTTAGTTAGATTTATGTGAGGGGCACAAGGGTTAGGAAACCCTTATTCCACCATTATGCTGATATCACTCTCCTCATTACTTTCTTGAAAGAGGTCTGAGAAGTGGCAGGAGCCACTGCCATTTGAAGAACAATCATAAGTCAAAGTAGAGCACGTTTAAGAAGACAATGTAAGCCAGGTTGGAAAAAATTTGTTTTTCCTTTTGTAGGAAAAAATCAGTCTATATCCAGAGATATAATCACTTCTAACTGTTAGTATAGACATTCCCTCTTAGTTTTATGTTTGTGTGTGTGACTATTTATTTTTTAAAGAGTATTGTATCTATATTATTTATGGCCTTCTCTTTTTAATTTAATTTTATATAATGAACATTTCCCTATTGATACATATTCTTTACATCATGACTATAAGTGGCTATGATGCAGTTATACTATAACTGAATCAATTCACTTTTTTGAAGACAAAGATATATGTGTCCAGTTATTTTCTATTATAGATAATATCTTTGTAAATATATCTTTGAGTACAGCCTCTTTGTGTAGGACACATTTTTACAAGTGCAAATTGGTGGGTCAAAGGGTATGAGATATACAAATCTTTAAGTCTTCCGAAATGTATTGCCAGTTTGCTCTCCAGAGGTTATACCCCACCAACGGTACCTGCCCCTCTAAGCTTCTCTAACAATGGGTATTATTTTACTGTAAATTTGATAACCAAAAAAAAAAAAATCACATTTTTAAATTTTGAATTACCTGATTAAAAGTTGAACTTTCAAAACATGCTTATTGGCTAGTTGTATTTTTTTGTTAGTTACCTGTTGATGTCCTTTGTATCTTTGCTTAAATTGTTATGCTTATCTTTTTATCATTGTGGTCTATCATTTGTTAGACCATATAAGATTCAATTTAAATAGACTAAAGGCTTCGTATAAAATGCCCTTAATAGGACTACAAATAAAAGCTGTCATCAAGTGAACACCCCTTTAGGCTGAAATTGCGCTGAACACTTTACCCTTATGTCTTATTATTTTAAGCTCTCTTGTAATTCTGAAGTATCTATCTTCATTTACGATCGAAGGATTGAGATTCAGAAAGGTTAAGTGAATTGCCCAAGATCATAGCTAATCACGGCACTAGGACTTGATTCCATTTTTGTCTAACTTCAAACCCTGTGTGGTTTTCCTTATACACTTTTCTGGTACCTGGCTGTTGTTAACTAATTATGCTAGATAATTATCTCTAACCATCGTTTTTTTCTAATATGGTTCTAGGGCAGATATATATTGAATAGAGGAAAATAACTTAAATTTCTAACAGAATTCATAGCAAATAAGTAGTGTATTTTACATTTTCCTTTGTATTTTAGCCTACCTATATGGGGCTAATTTTTCATTGTAAGGCTCAATGTTGCAGTGTTGCTCAAGAATAAAGCATCTCCATACCTTAAAAGACAAACAATTTCTGAGCCTTTATTTTTAGATAAAATAACAGATTTGAGGCCGGGCGCGGTGGCCCACGCCTGTAATCCTAGCACTCTGGGAGGCCGAGGCGGGCGGATTGCTCAAGGTCAGGAGTTCGAGACCAGCCTGAGCAAGCATGAGACCCCCGTCTCTACTAAAAAAATAGAAATAAATTAATTGGCCTACTAAAAATATATAGAAAATGTTAGCCGGGCATGGTGGTGCATGCCTGTAGTCCCAGCTACTCAAGAGGCTGAGGCAGAAGGATTGCTTGAGCCCAGGAGTTTG